>NJDC01004322.1:165963-181060 GCA_002245475.1 Calephelis virginiensis
ATCTTTTTTTTTTCGAGGGGATAAACAAGTTGCAGGTCAGGTGGAAGAAGTGTGTTGAGCTAGATGGAGACTATGTCGAAAAATAAAAATAAATTTAGACCCACTTTTCTGTCATTTTCTAGGTCGGACTTAGAACTTTTGGATCTACCCTCGTACTTATATCGTAAAATTATTGAGCTATAGCCATTAATGTGTAAAATTAGACATTTCATTACAAAATTGAAAATTATTTGCACATAGCTTTTTTTTTATTAGGTAAAGACAAAAAAAATAGACTTTTCTACCTGCTTGTATTATTCAGGTGAATTTAACAACAACAACATGACATATTTTGTTATGGTTTACTGTTTTCTTTCTAGCATGACGCTAAATGGATAATTACTTGTACCTCCGCGCTTTGCCTTTACAAATGACCAAAATAGTTTTGGATTATCAGGAACTATTACTTTAATATAAGTTTTATAACAATCAACAGCTTACTTCTCATATCGTTTACTTAATAGATTTAATTGTATTTTATCCATTGGATTTTTATACTTTTTGTACTTGACAAACATGTTATACTTTTCCTTTAGAGCTCTAATGAGATTACAACTAAACTATACAGGAAATTTCTTATTACTTTGTTTTCGCTTAGTTGCTGAGAATTCTTTAATTATTGTCTGAATTATATCATAAAAAACAGATACCATCTCATTGACATTCTGTAACTGTTTTAATTACTACCAAGCCAATTTACTGATTCTAGATGGTTCCGGATATCATTGTAGTTTGCTTTCAAAAAGTCTGATTTTAACTCTTGACTGTTGTATGGAAATCTATTATCATTGATTTTGCCAATACAGGATATCAAAAGTGGATGAAGCCGGTCAACTATCGACAATGCTATTTGTGATTCTTTTACTTGACAAGAAGGAAGGTCTGATAACACGAGGTCTAAAATATTACCCGATTGTATTGAAATATTTTTTTAGTATTAACAAAATCAAGAAAACACTCCGCCAAATAATTTGAGTTGACTAATTTTGAATCATCCAACAATTCCCATTTTATGTTTAAATTAAAATCACCAAAAATACACCAAGGCAAATCCGATTTCTCAAAAACAGTATTACAATTATGAATAAAACATTCAATTAGTTTCATAGTCACAGGTGGAGGTAGATAAACAACACATAACGCTATATTATTTATCGTTTTTGAAATATTAACATTAATAGTAATCCAAAGATCCTCACAACCATTGTCCCAAGTAGCCATACGCCTAGAACTAAATCTGCTGGAAACGGCAATCAGTACCCAACCACCGTCTTTTTTAGAATTTGGAACATTAAGATCTCTATCACGTCTAAACACAACATATTTATCATGAAATGCTAATAATTTCTTTTGTTTAACCACGTTTCATTTAACACAATAACATCATAGTCTTCACAACACAAATTTATATAAAACTCATGAGTTTTGGTTCTAAGACCATGAGAATTTTGATAATATACATTTAAAACATTCTGATTCATTCTGGATGTTACAGTAAAATGAAAAAACAGAAAAAGAAATAAAATGTCTTATATCTGTAGCGTGCCTCCGAAGAAACTCTGAAACAAAATAAAAATATTAACATAAAAATATTAATATTAAATAAAATATAAAATATAATATAATATATAAAATAAATATAATATAATATCTTAAATATATGTATAAATAAGTCCTAAATCTACTCTCCCGAGTTTGTCAATTTATCCAATAAACCCAAATTAATTTGCTTTATTTCAATAATTTCCTTTTTCATTTCCTCATATTGTGTATTTTATATACCTAAAGCTGTAGTAATCTCCATCAACTCGTTTTTAAAGGCTTAAGTTTAACATCCAATAAACTTGTAATACTTGCTTGAAATTTTAACAGCATCTCATTAAATTTTATGTCAAGGGTGTCATGAAGGATACCCTGAATCTCCTCCCTTGTGACTTGACTCATTTGTCTTTGAGCTGTAATCGGCGACAGCTGATTTTTTGCTACCTGATCTTCGGCTCATGTTTACGTTGCGTACAGGTCCCTAGGGCCCTGTCATAAGGGACATTTCCAGTCAGTTGATGCCGATGAATCACAATTTTCATTCAGCGAAATACCAACTAAATGATCGCATTTTTTACAATTACTGCAACGTAAATATTTTTCTTCGGTAGAATCATTTTCACAGCACCCCCAAAGTACAGTGGACGACATCTCAATATCTAAAAGGATAAAAAAACTTTGTGCGTATCAGGATTCGATCTTAGTCCAGGGAGGTACAACGCACGATCCGCACCGCTAGGCCATTGTAACGACGAGCAAATTGACAAAATAGTCGATCCGTATATTGCAACCAAATGATATCCAACTTACTTGAATAGTAACTATTCAACAATACTTTTAACAACTACCCACTGATCACTCATCACTGTCTACAATGCGAAATGTTTTAGTTAATTATCACACTTTTTTATTCATTAATACACAATACATATTAATTTCCAAATGCAAAATAGTCTTATATATTCTCAAACATTACTTTCGTCACTTTATTCCTTTAAGTTACTTTGTTAACAATTTCAAAAAATTACAGTACGCGAGCCCCTAGCAGTTATTTAATATTACTATTATATTTAGTAAATAATACGGGAAAATTTATTAATTATTGGGATATTAACTATTTGAGTACCTAATGTAACGATTCTACTTCGTTACACCGGCACTCCCGGAGTACAACCCGTCTTTTTTTTTAATACATTTAATGTATAAACGTAGAAAATAAGAACCAATGTTAATAAAGGATAATAATAATAATCCGGGCACTTTTGCAGAATAGACCATCTGCCTTCCTGTGCCAGGCAGCTCGTAAAAGGCGAGCATAGGCTTACCGTCACTAACACCGTGACATCTGACTAGGTGGTAGAGTTTCGCAGCGACTCACCCGGATTGGTACCACCGCCTTACCTATTCCTGCCGCCATAACGTCATGACGTGTTCTGGTTCGGAGGGTAAGGTAGCCATTAAACTTACTTTTGCTCGAGGCCTAACATCCCGGCCTCAGGTTGGCAATGCCTAGGCATGTGCATTTAAACAAATTTACTTGATCTGAGTTTAGATTTTCTGAACTACTTAGTAGTGTATTAGATCCAGCAGCACCATAGTATACGGCGTCAATATCCATTAAATTTCTGGGATTCTTAAAATCAACATTTTCGACTGGAGTGCTAGTTAAATATTCTCTTTTTAAAAACAATCAAAAATTATTTTTAATGTTCTAGTTATTTTTTCATATAACATGAATTTTCGGGTGTTTCCCTTGCATTTCTTTATTTAAATCGGTAAATAATGGAGCTTCTGTAATATATGTTCTGCAGCTAAAATATGATAATTGTTAGAGATTTGATTTATAAATAATAGTTTTAGAGTAAAGAGTTGTTCCAATATTATTTTCACTGCTGCATGTAGTGATAACCAGCGTGTTTGAGAGGGGTGGAAGAGCAGTTTATTTTATTTGCTATTTTTGAATCAAGGCAAACGGCTTGCATCAACTTCGGTAGGCGCTCCACGATAGTGAATGGTAGATTGTGTTCAGCAACTAACGAGGCTAATCTTATTTCACCTCAAATTAAAAATAAAGAATTAAAACAACGTAGGCATTAGGATTAGGGTATCCGTAATGCTATAAACCGATAAGTAGAAAACAAAATAATATAAAAATGTAGGTAGTAAAATAAATAACTAAAAAAATTACCTTGCTTAACCTGTATATTAGATTTTTGAGTTTTGGTCGCAGTAAATGATGCTATCTTCGGTTGTGATTTTATATTCTTTGATGATGATACTGGTTGTGCTTGTGAAGAACTAAGTTTTTTTTAGCGTCTTTTCCTGATGTGCTGTTGATATCTTTATTGCAACTCTTACAATAGGCATAGCTTTAGCTTTAATGGTTATTTTGCAGCCAACCTGGAAATTCTTCTTCCCATTACACTAGTACTTGTGCTTGGCTCCTCGTCAGACATTTTATTTAACTTAATTACTTATCTGATTTTGTAGGCACTCTTTAAGTTAGGTACTCTCTCTTCGAAGTTAAGAAAATATTCTATAAATTTTAAAGAAAGAAAAAATTTCACCCCAGACAGGATTTGAACCTGTAACCTTTCGTCTCAAGCCGACGAATGCTCTAACCAATTGAGCTACTGAGGATTCAAGTCCCGTGGCGAAATGTTTAATTCCTTTCTAACCCGTTAACGCGGGTAGTCATGTCCTATAGATACACAATTCTGAGTACCTACCAAATGAGTTCATCATTACAGATGAAATTCACATTTTAGAATGGCCATAACTTTCGTTTCTCGCAACGTATTTTTATTTTAGCACTTGCCCTGGGCTTGGGATAAATTTTCTATAAATTTTAAAGAAAGAAAAAAAAAGAAAGAAAAAATTTCGCCCCAGACAGGATTTGAACCTGTAACCTTTCGTCTCAAGCCGACGAATGCTCTAATCAATTGAGCTACTGAGGATTCAAGTCCCGTGGCGAAATTTTTAATTCCTTTCTAACCCGTTAACGCGGGTAGTCATGTCCTATAGATACACAATTCTGAGTACCTACCAAAGAAAATAGCCTATACAGGTGAATTTCCGAGCGAGAAGCCCCTTATAACATCGAATTGTAGGACAAAAGGGTATTCCATAAATATATGAATTACACTCTGCACTAGTTCCATACTATTGAGGGCTTCCCCGTAACATTAAACATACACGAAGCCAGGTTAAAAGTGTAAAATCGGTTGGCTAGGATGTTAAGATCGTACTTGTAAGTGGATGGAAGGTTGAACTTCCACGATCAAATCGGTCCGAGATGGAGGTCGAGTCGGTCACCGAAATTGGCGTGTTTGTATTAAAAAGGCTATGAATGTGGAGAAAGTCAGACAGGTCTGCCAGTATCGTGAGAATTGGCACTCAATACTCTCTGCCTACCCTGTAAGGGGCTTGGCGTGAAAATATGTATGTAAGTACTTGAACCGGCTTTCTCGCTTTCCAACCGCCATACGACACTGCAATGCTAATAGCTCCATTGGAGGAAATGATATGGGGCAGGTACCAACACGAGCGCTCTGTTGCAACTCTACCATTTAAGTAACATAAATTAACACTCGCCTCTGACAAAGTGCTTTGCAGGAAAGAAGTTAGATTAGCTTGTATTCTTCAATGTCAATCTACGAAAAAACTTATTAGGTTATTAAATTAAGGAACTCTTGACAAGCAAAGAAATTAATCAACTAACTATTCGAATCCGTTCATCCGTTTTGGAGCTATGATCATATGATGAAACAGATCCACAAACTCACGAACACTGTTACACTTATTACTCACATTATCTTTTTTGTCTGGATATTTGAAACAGTTTAAATAGCTGAGTTCGACTCTGTACAAACTGCCGATATATACTATCGGCCTTACAAATAAACATGGTATCAAATGTTATAACTAGGAATAAACTAAGAATAAACAAAATCTCTACTTATAAACTCGGACTAGCTTATTACAACACTCACTCTAGTTTGAGTGGCGAATATCTAAAGCAAAAAAAACTACCCTTGAAGTCGCTGCGTTTTTTCGTTTTACTTCAGTTTCTTCAGTCTTTTTTCGTTTTTCTAATATCAAAATTATTATGACGAAAATAAGCAAATAGAACAGATTAAATAAATTAGTAATGTGATAAACCGATTGCGTAATGTGGGGAAAACAAAAAATGTCATTTTAAAGTTGCTGAAATTAAACGACAACTTTTACAGACGTTTTATCTCACGAGCGCGGGTTGACTATGATTGTTTGCGTAGCTGCATATGCACATTGTCTCTGTGTGCGTAAGTTCGGGAGCGATCAGTCTTGACCGAGCCGCCGTTCGGGTCACTAGTGCTTAATTGTTTCACGTCAAAATTTTGCATCAAGTAGCGTCAGCATGGAAAGAAAGCGGAGAAAAGTTGTGCGGAGCGAGGTAAGACAAATTAAAATGATTTATTTAATCAACTGAGTTGAATAATAAATTATGTTCAGCGTGATTCTAATAATATGAGTATTGTATTAGGGTCGTCAAATGATTGCAAATGTTTATCATTTTCTTAAAAAAGAATATGAATATACCGTCCTGTATAAAGATGTAAATAGTGATTTGTCACATTTACGTAATATTGCAAAGCGCACTGCAGAAGCAACGGGAGTAAGTGAACGAACTGTGCAACAAATATTAAAAGAAGAAAGGGATCAGACCACAGATTCTCCAAATTTTTTATCGCCGATGAAAAACCGCAGAAAAAAAGTTGAAACAAAAAAAGAAAAAAGAGAAAACAAAGTTGATATTGATGGATTTACAGCTGATGTTGTTCGGAGTACAATACAAGATTTTCATATTCTACAAAAACAAATTCCGACTTGGGCAAAACTAAGATCAATATTAAATGAAAAAATTGGTTTTGATGGTTGCTTAGCAACGCTCCGCAAGTTGTTGATAAAGTTAGGATATAAATGGCGTAAAACTGATAACAATAAGAAGGTTTTAGTGAAACGGCATGATATACAAATATGGAGATAAAAATAACCGAATACCGTTCTCAAGGTCGGCCTATTGTCTATACTGATGAATGCTACGTATTGACAACACATGTGCGAAATAACACCTGGGCACAAAAAGACAAAGAATCTCCATTTATGAAAAAACTGAACAAAGGAACTCGTTTTATTTTAGTACACGCGGGAACCGACGCCGGATTTATTCAAGATGCTTGTTTAGTGTACAAAGCTAATTCAACAGCCGGAGATTATCATTCGAACATGAGTTTTGATAACTATGTAAAATGGTTGAATGAAAAGTTGCTGCCAAATTTGCCTGAACGTTCTGTGATAGTACTGGATAACGCATCATACCACAACACACGTGCTGAGAAATTGCCGACGACAGCATCTAAAAAATCTGAGATGCAAGATTGGCTTACTTCCAAGGGCATACAATTCGACTCAAATTTACGAAAAGTTGAGTTGTATGATATAATAAAAAAAAATAAAAGCACGTTCATAACATACAAAATCGATGATTACATCAAAAGTAAAGGATTTGAAGTATTACGCCTGCCTCCTTACCATCCAGAACTAAATGCCATAGAGAACATTTGGGGAGTTGTTAAAAACTATATTGCTTTTCGAAACGTTGAATAAAATATTACTAACACAGAGAGACTTATTCATGAGAGTATGTCAAAGATTACTAGTGAAATATGGCGTAATACATGTAATAGTGTAATCAAAAAAGAAAATGAATATATGAGATATTTTGATACCGATTTTGAATTGACGAAGAAACTGATTCCGAAGAAGATAGTCAAGAGGAATAGAGGAAAATAATATAAGCGTATTAAATAATTTATAACGAAAGTCATAAATATTCTTTTTTTAATATATGTTCTTTTTTTCTAAAAGGATTTTTTGTTTAATTAAACCATACTACACACAAATACAACACGCTGGAATTTACATGTCATATTAATATTTTGTTCACTAACGATGAGCTTGCTAACGCTACCTGCAGAAACACACACAAGCGGGCGTGTCTATACGCATTACACCCACAAGTATGGTCAACCCGCGCTCGTGAGATAAAACAACTGTAAATATATCCACACGCCAATATCTTCTAAGAGATAGGCAGAGGCACAACCAGTGCACCCACGACTAGCCGAAGACACTAAGTCTCACAATGTGATAGGTGGAAAGCCTGTCGCCAACCGAGCACATTTCCAATCCCGAGCAACATTTTTTTTATTAGAAAATTGGAAAACCCCAATTTTCTTTTTGTTGCATGACCCGGGATTCGAACCCGGGACCTCAGGTTGTCAAGCCCAACAACTGAACCGCTAGACCACAGAGGCGATTATTTCAAAATAAATCTAATTTTTTAGTTTCTCTATAATGTGCTTGAAATTCAACTAATCAGGCAAATCGTTTATGTAAATTAATAAAGATAATGATGTACAGATTGTTTATGTAAATTAAAAAAGTGGGGGTACACCGCAGTCACTAAAAATATAATTTGAAGTGTAGGTAGACCTTATTGCGGTTCTCATTTAGTCTAGATATCTCAATTTATTTTTTTAATTTATTAGACAAACACTCAATGTAAGTTTTGTGTGTATAATGTCCATATTGTTCAATACAATTATCTACATCTATGAAAGTACAGTTATTGTATTGATAGCAATTAATTTAAATTTCAATTAAGAGTTACATTTTAGTACTGATTACGAATAATTTAAAAAAAAACAGTTGTATCTAAAATGTTACTAAGATTTGTAAACGCAAAGTAAGGGTTATAATAATTTGAGTTGACTGCTATAACACAAACCTTGCTGCACAAACTCTGAAACACCTCTAAATCTATGTGTTATTTCAGTTGATTGAAAAGAGTATCTGTTGTTACTTGACAGTTTGGTAGATAAACCACGAACCCTTTAGTTCCCTTATATCACAGTTCGTTTTGTAGGTTTTCATAATTTTTGGGAGTCATATTTACTAGACTGTTTTTTGTTGGTACACATTTACTAGACTGAAAGTCAATTCCCTTTTAAGAAGAAATTTCAAACTCTTGGAGCTGACTAACTTGAGAAAATTGACTAACACAACTATTTTTACGACCACTATTTTGCTATTTTAGTGAATCAATTACTTTATTCATTGGGTTGGATCCCTTTATCCTCTTACGTGGACTTGCACTATTTGAAGGTGTACATATAACCATTTGCTTCAAAACTGAGATATTTTGACCGGTGATGACATATGGAACTGAGACTTGGCCTTTGAATGTGGGCCTCTTAAATAAGCTCAGAGTCGCTCAGCGTGCTATGGAGAGAGCTATGCTTGGTGTTTCTCTGCGAGATATGATCCGTAATTCGGTGATCCGCAAGAGAACTAGAGTAACCGACATAGTTCAGAGAGTTAGCAAGCTGAAGTAGTAATGGGCAGGCAACATTGCTCGCAGAACCGACAACCGCTGGGGAAGAAAGATTCACGAGTGGCGGCCACTTACCGGAGAACGTAGTGTTGTACGACCTCCCACCCGGTGGACTGATGATCCGGTCAAAGTCGCGGGGAGTCGCTGGTTACAAGCGGCTGGTGACCGTGACTTATGGCGCTCTTTGGGGAGGCCTGTGTCCAGCAGTGGACGTCCTCCGGCTTATGATGATGATGATGATGATGAGATATTTTTACTTTGCTCATCCTTAACCTTCCGCAACGAATTATTTTCCAAATTTAAGTTCTCTATCTCACGGTATGCACTTTCTAACTGGCATTTTAACACGTTAAAATCTTCCTGCAAATATTTCATGTGGTTGTTGCTTAAAATAGCTAAGTCTGGCAAGATCCTGGTTAATAAGTTCGTGGTAGAAGAAGTTTAGAATAAATTTACCGACTCACTTGACATTTCACGGTTCTTTTTTCGTATTGTAATGTTGTTGAAGTCGATGTTTTCAAATTCAATATTTCCAAAGGTTGAATTCATTTTAATTGGGGCTTCGAATAGGCTACTACTTTTTGACTTAAAATAGACTAAAATTTCAAAATAGCTCCAAGATTTCAATTAAAAATTTAAATTTTACAAAGGAATGTCACATGTTTATACAACCATATCATGTGTTCATATCCTCGGCATGTGCTCACCTTAGCATTTGACAGTCTAAGCTAAACGAACCAATTTAAACTAAGTAAAGATGAGGTCGCATGTTCACGTTCACAAATACACTATCACTCACTTTCCAGCGGAGACACCATCAAGACGAATCAAGCTAAATGTAGTTGTGTCGTTTAAATACTGAGTGCATATGGTCAACTTCCAGTTCCCTTTTTACCATCTAGCGCCAAAGTACTCGTCAAGTGGAATCGAACAAGTCAACACTTGATGTGGTTATGTTTGTATGGCCACCTTATGGTTCCGTCATTAGATCTACTCTATGTCCCAATAGTTTTGGGCATTTTCACAAAAATGTATACCCCTAGTTTCTTGGTGTCCCTGAAATTCGAGTTGAATTTTCAAAGAACTGACGCATCAGATTAAATAATTAGACACGAGAAATGATAATGAGTATCATTTATATAGTATAAATAAAACATAATAATTATATTGATTTCAAAAATAAAATAAAACACTTTTTAATTTGCGAAAAGTGTATTTTTTAACTGTCCCCTTCGTTGATGTCGAAACAAAAATCGAGTAAATGATACTTTTTTGTTAAAACATTAATTTTTTTATGTATAAATTATAATAATCAATCAATTCATTCATATTTCCGAATAATGAATTCTCTAAAAATCTTCTAGATTTAAAATTAAATTCGAATAATGAAAAATTCGAAATGTTGTTATTTCCGGAATGTTCAGTTGTGTGACCTAATTTCTTTAATATTCAACAACTGGACAAATACTGTATTTATGTTTGGGCAGCACCACATTGCTAAGTTGTCAAATGAAACTGATTCTCTTTGCCATTGTATCCCAGTAGTTTCTTAACTGACGTTATGTTCGTGGCGCGGGCAGTAAACAGAACTTTTGTTCCAGGTATGTGACCTTATTTTGACTTGTTATTAACATTTTGTAAATGTCTCTTTACAGAAATTGTTAGGTTATTTTATTATGTATTTTATAAGCAGTGTTTTATGCTGACTAACATCATAATTATTTTTAAAATCTAATGTACATACAGAAACGCCCCATTATGTGACCTCAGTTGTGTGACTAATTGAACAGTCACGTATAAGGGGAATGTAAAGTCACTATATGCTTGAATATGTAAAGGCTTGTCCACTTGTGTAACGAATTGTAATAATTGCTGAATAGAATTTATTTATAAAATATTGGATGAGTTTTTACGTTAAATTTTGTTTACATATTTTCTTATATTCCAAAGTTGAATTATATTTTCAGGTAATCTGAAAAGCCTTTTTTATTGCTTGCCGAAAAATTTTCCTTCACCATAGCTGTATATGAAGATATTGACAATTTTCTTGCTTACAAAGACTGCGCGTTTTTACGAGTTTAATTTGAAATGGCCTTGGATAGAAACGCACTTAATTTTTTCGAATTGTTGTTTTGGATATGGCAATAAAAAATAGTTAATTTATACTTAAAACTAAAACTAAGTGCCTAAAATCAATTTATCAGTTTTTTATTGGTAATTGAGTGCACTAGGAAGAGGATTTATTTTTGTTACCAAGTTCATACTCTGCTGTTTGTTTTTTTTTAATTTGTAGCCTGATTACTTATGTAATATGTTATATGATCAGTAAAGACATTATAATGAATCACTATTGCAATACATAAATTTTTGCGTCTTGTAAAGACAGCCTTACCTTTTTAAGAAGTTCGGTTGTGTGACTGTCCCTTACATTACACCAAGCCGTAAGGGGTTTTACTGATTACCCATTTACATTTAAAATCTCTAAAGTACGTATTCGCGTACATAACATAATAGTATCTTTAAAAAGAATACTATTTTATATTTATGATTAGGTATGTTTTGTCGGTAGGCAAAATTGTGATGGATGGCGGGCTCAGATGTCATACAACTGAGCACTAATCAAAATTTTCAGAAATCCTAATACTATACGCAGTTTCGAGTGATGTTTTTTTAAAACAGATATTCATGTTGAATTGATTAAATGAATAACTTCTTGACAAAAGGCGATTTTTATTCCTTTTGAAAGTACTTAAAATAGTCACACAACTGACATGAAAATCGACAGAAAATCCATAATGTTATCACATTACTTAAAAACGGCACATTTGCAATCCTTCATTTATTAATTTTCTCATAGTACATAAAATTTCCTAACATGTAAACTTAAAAACTTAAAAAACTTCAAAAAGCTACTTTAAAAAATGGGTCAATTTTCAACTAGGGAGAACATTTTTTTAAAAATGCCCTTTTGCATTGTGATTCAATTAACAGATGAATGCAAAATTTTGACATAAACGGTAACCGGGAACTAGATCAAATTTTATTTTGCAATGTTTGATAACAGACATACTAGTACATCGGGACAGTTGAAGTAAAAAAAGTTTGCAAAGTCTGTGAACTTTAGTCGTGGCCAACATGTTAGCACTAACCAGCGGCACTGAACCGTTACCCGCCAACTGACTGTACAGCGTGCCTCCGTCGCAGCCCACTGTACTCCGTTGGTGTTTACTTAACATACATTTTACCAAATCTTGGCGAACATGGTTCGCTTCGACCGTCATTATACTCGTACTAGCGAGCTGCTGCTGATTTTATAATTGTTTAGCCCTTCTGCGGAACCCTACCAAGTATTTGGCTAATTACGAGTATATACGAGTACATTAGAAATTCGATTCGAAACCGGACTAATTGATGTCGTAAGTCATTCGGATAATCAGAATAATCGAATGTATGAAGTAAAGCGGGTTTTGTGTAGATGTACGAGTAGTACATTATGTTATGTTTGTTAAAACAATAAATACCTATGTGCAAACGAGTATCAATGTATCAATGTATATTAAGAAAAGCTTGTTACATTATAATCATTAAGTAATGCATTTTCCTATTTACCAGATACATGTGTATTAGGGTGGGTCACTTTTGTATGAAGAAATATTTTTCTTTTCATTTTTTTACGGGCACAATATTGAAAACGTGCCAAATCATGACTTTCAATAAATCAAAAAATTTGGTAACAAGGGGAATTTATGTTCTGCCTCCGGTTTCATGCGGAATTGGAGAAAAATATAGCAAAAATAGCGGGCCCAACATTTATTTACGTGTATTTAGAGCAATTATATCAAAGGGACGAGCGAGGCAAATATAAGTAAAGTATCTTCATGCCCATATCCACGAAGGAGGTAGGCAGATGCACAACCAGGGCACCCTCGACTAGCCGAAGACACTAAGTCAAAATTTGTGATACATGGTAAGACTATCGAGTATCGCCAACCGGGCGAGTGCGCATCCAATCCCGGGCAAAGTTATTTTTTATAAGAAAATTCAAATTTTCTATATTTTTGTTGCCTGACCCGGGATCCTACCCGATCGAACTGGTATTGCATCCAAGGCTATCAAAATGTTATGGCATTGTCAAACTGACACAAATTGAAATTTCTCATCAAAAATGGAAATTTGCGACGTTGCCGTTTGGTGCACATGTGTATAAATATGGTATAGTTAGTTGTAACTAACTTAGGCTGAGTTGATTTGATAGAAAATATACCTACCTTAGCTATTCATGATTTATTCTAAATACTAGCGGTCCGACCCGGCTTCGCTTGGTTATAAAATATGCGTATAAACCTTCTTCTTCAATCACTCTATCTATTAAGAAAAACAGCACCAAAACTCGTTGCGTAGTTTTAAATATTTAAGCATACAAAGGGACATAGGGACAGAGGAGGAGACTTTATTTTATACTATGTAGTAATAACAATCCCATTATAACCGTGGTATTAAAAAATAATTAGTTCAAGCTAAGCAAGTCAAATAACGGAAAAATGGTAAATTTTTCGAGAAAATTGTGTAGAATATTTTTTAAAATATTTATAAAAAGCTTCAAAATGAGAGCTATTGAAACTCTCTAGCATGAAAACTAAGAGAGCTATGGCCGCAATAAAATCGATTTAAATTTTATTTGTAGAAAAAAATTTCACCCTTGACAATAGTACTCGAATTGCAATAAAAAGATAATTCATGGTCAATTTACTTTATTTATGTACTTACAATGATTTGTGAGAGTTTGCTCGATTTGAAATGCACAATTCCGAAAAAAATATGATTGAAGTCAAATTTTTCGACTTTTTAAATTTTCGAAATTTTTAATTTTTTTTTCTTTTTTTCAAAATTTAGGAAAAACTATAGGATATACGTCACAATTAGTAGAAACAAAAAGTCAGATTTTTATTTAACAAACATTTTGTTTTTTTATTTTTTTTACCTTGCAAAATAACTAAGATATGACCTCCCAAAGCTTGCCCTAACATATGACTGATGCCATTCTAGAACCCTTTAAACGTTGCCCTTTTACAAATAAAGTTCTCAAAAATGTAAAACTTTAATATGCTTATCTAATATATAAAATTCTCGTGTCACAGTTTTAGTTGCCATACTCCTCCGAAACGGCTTGACCGATTTTGATGAAATTTTTTGTGCTTATCCGGTATCTATGAGAACCGGCCAACATCTATTTTTCATCCCCCTAAATGTTAATGGTGGTCCATTCCTAAATTTTTTTTTGCAATTTTCAGACAAAATTTTTGTTTTTATTTTTTTATGATACAGTATATAAAAGTACATACAACCCTAAATTTTCACCCTTTTATCACCAACCCCTATTTTTTAATAGTCATTTTTTATTCCGGGTCGATAACTGATCAATCGTCATTTAATTAGTTATATGGCAAAACAACGTTTGCCGGGTCAGCTAGTAGCCTATAAGATTCCCTTTGAAACTACGTTTTGAGCGACTAAATAGCTTGAAAATTTACCGACATATGGCCAAAGAAACACCATGCAGCTGGTCTCATCCGGTTTTTTGGTGAAGGGAAATGAAATACGCGTGTTTGTGCGTGTGCGCGTGTGTGCGTGTGCGTGCGTGTGCATAAGCGTGTGCGTGTGCGTGTGCGTGTGCGTGTGCGTGTGCGTGTGCGTGTGTGTGTGTGTGTGTAGTGTATATACTTGCGAATGTATTGTATCAGTGCCTTTTGGAGACACGAAGCCAGTGTGCTTTCATTTCAATTAGACAGAAAAAAGAATAACAAAAAGTTAGCATTTTAATTTTCTTTTTCAATTTAATAAATATCCTGTCTACTAAAAACTTTTTCCCCATTAAACGTGATATTAAAACGTTGTATAAATGCCGTAAATATTTTTTTCTTTTTTTTTTTGGTCTTAAGAGATGATTTATTTTAAGTTCAATTTTAAGTTTATAACATTCAAATTAAAACAATGTCATTGCGAAATAAATAAGCCAAAAATATATAGTACGTCTGCAAATATTTTTTTCAGTTTCTTTTAAATAGGGGATGATTTATA
>NJDC01004322.1:181274-203846 GCA_002245475.1 Calephelis virginiensis
TTTATAAGGGTTGAACATTGGGGATGTAAAATTTTGTGTTGAACACAAACAAAATGAGTTATTTGAACATAATTCATCCAGAAAAAAGTCATTTAATAATTTATTATTAATTTTATATTGTCATGCCTTATAAAGGGGGTGCTTTAAAAGAGGTGAAATACTTGATGTACAGTATGTACACGATATATCTAAGATTTATCAAATTAATTTGCCCCTATCTTATGACAGGCTAACGTGCTATACTTCCGTATCAAGTAAATAAATACGTGTATGTGTAATACATAATTTACGTACGTACGTAATATTACTTCATTTTATAATTTTTGTTATAATATTGTCTTATTATCAAACCTCAACTTTTGTTAGGATTATACTAGGTAAATATTTTTTTCAGGGTATGATGTCTGTAGTGGACTTACTAAAAATATAAAATGTCGATTGTATTACATGGCTTATATGATTTGCGATGTTAATGATATCTAAAAGCTATCGATTCCGTCACGTTTCACTGATGATCGTCAAAACTCATAGGTTTGGTACTTTCTAAAGTCTAAGAAAGCTGAAAAAAGTCTGACGCTGTAACTTTACCCTCCCCAAATTAAAAAAATATGTGGTGAAAGTTTATATGCTTCATTATACATTTGAACCCTCATAACTTGGATTTTAATTATATCAGTTAAAAAAAATTCTCTAAATATAATGTCTGCAGTATGTTTATCAAACATTTAAAGATTAAATTATTTTGCTTTTATACTTATAGTGCTATTAATACACTGACCTCCAAAAAAATCGACCCACCAATGGTTTTTTTCGCAAAAAAGTGTCCTATGTGTTTTCACTACAAAGGATAAATATATTTTAATATGTTGATAAAGAAAAAGTGTAACTATAGGGTTGCAAAAAAAATAAAAATTAAGCGTGAAATGGAATATTTTACATAAAAAAAATGATGAGATAATGAAACCATAACATTTGGCAAAAATAACGATTTTACTGTAAACGGCAAAATTTTCGTTTTATCCATTTAAAAACATTTTCACTTTACACTTGAGTATGGGGTGTTCTTTTCTCTTACTTTAATGACCGCTGCTATATGTCTATTTAGAGAACGGATAAGCTTTTTGATGTGTTCTTGAAGTGTCTGCTCCCATTCTTCCATTAAGGCGGCTTGCAACTGATCTAACGTCTTTGGAACAGGATTTCGGGCTCTAACCTTCCTTTTTATCTGGTCCCAAAGATGTTTGATCGGAATTAGGTCCAGACTGTAAGCTGGCGACTGCAGAACTGGTATGCTAACCTCCCTAAGATATCCGATTAATATTCTGGCGACATGTGGTCCTGCGTTATCATGCATTAGCTGAAATTTTTTGCCAATATATCCCGCGTATGGCATCACATGATATTACAGAATATCCGTTACGTAATTTTCAGCATTAACAACACGATTCCGAAAGAAAACCATCTCCGTGCGTCCGGTTAAAGAGATGTCTCCCCAAAACATTTTAGAGCCTCTACCAAACCGGACTGTTTCTTTTATGCAGGACTGAGCACAACGTTCTCCTTGTAATCTCATAGGATCCGTCAGAGCCTGTTAGGGACATTCGGCACTCAGCACTGAATAGATGACTGAATGGGAGACAGCCATTGACCAAGATCCCAATGGATGTGTTGCCGAGCAAGTTCTTACATTGCTTGCCGATGAGATGCAGTAAGTTTTAGTCCCGCGGTTGGCTTGTGTGGTGTTAGATTTTACTTCTGAAGTCTTCTTCTTACCATAATCTAACTTACATCCGCTTCACGAGATTCTCTCAGCCTGCTCTGCACACCAACATCAGGAAGATGCCGATTTCTCAAAAAAGTCGAGGGAAAAAAAATGGACATCCATAGTATTTGTAACATGCTCTCTTCCAGATCCTGGCCTCCGGAGTATTCTTCCGTCTCTAAGTATCGTTTATAAACTTGAGGCACCGTTGACCTACTCAAATTTAATCTTCTTGCCAAATTTCGCTGACTTAGTCCTTCGCGAATGAGAGCTGCCAGTTGAGCGGGATCTGCTTAGAATAGAATAGAATATATTTTTATTCACATTCACCTTACAAGAGGCACTTGTGACGAGTCTATATAATACTAAAACTACCACCGGATCGGAACGCGGCCACACACTGAGAAGATCCGGCAAGAAACTCAGCGGGCTGTCTTTTTTTTTTCCTTATTCTATACAAATTACATATTATTACTAGCAAGAGATTGGTATGAGGAGCAATCCCAAGCACTCTTATCCGACAGATATTCAGCAACGGTATAGTAACTTTTTTATACAATTTCACTTTGACACATTTATTTAAATTTATTTAATGGCAGGTCTTTTATAACATCGGGAAGTTTATTGTAAAAGCGTATTCATTGGCCCATGACAGAATGACTAACTCTGTGGAGACGGGACACATGCACAGAAAGATTGTTTTTATTCCTCGTATTTACATTATGTGTATCACAGTTTCTTTTAAATGAATGTAAATTCTTCTGAACATATATTAAATTTTCATAGACATACTGGGAAGTAACAGTTGGAATATTAATTTCTTTGAATTTTTCTCTAAGGGAAACTCTTGGGCCTTAGTTATAAATTGCACGTATGACCCTCTTTTGTAAAACAAATATAGTATTTACATCGGCAGAACTCCCCCAGAGAAGAATTCCATATGACATAATGCTATGAAAAGAACTAAAATAAACAATCCTAGCAGTGTCAACATCGGTTAACTGTCTCATTTTTTTAACGGCATATGCTACTGAGCTCAGTGTTATTGCGAGCTTTTCAACATGCAGACCCCATTGCAACTTTTTATTTATTGTGATTCCTAAAAAACGTTGTGGAAGCAACAAGGTCCAACTTGTTCCCATTAAGTTGCATATTGGTTTCTATTTGCCTTACATTAGGCATTGAAAATTTCGTATATTTAGTTTTTTTTTTTCATTCAAAAAAAGGTTATTTACATTGAACCAGTGTACAACTTTTGAAATCGCAGTGTTCGTTTCGTCATACTTAAGTTAAGTGTCATCCGCGAACAATACAATTCCATGTTTATCCCTTACACAGTAAGGAATAAAATAAAAATAAATAGACTTCGTAGTGCTTTTAAATGCTCCAATCAATAATTACTTTCCTCTGAAGCCAAATCTGCATCAGGGATACTTTCTTCTCATAAAATCATATAAGTTTTAAGAGTATGTTCTCTTGGAAAGAATGTAGATACTTATAGTATTTATATAGACTAAGGGTGTTCAAAGGATGCAATAATGCTTTTTAATATTTAAAGTGAAAAGACAATTAGGTAAGTATGACGAAGTGAACAATGCGATATACAAAGTTATGTATTGGTTCATAGTTAACAATCTTCTTTTAAATGGTAGGTAATAAAACGAAATGTACTAAATTTTTAATGCCTAATGTTATGCTAGTAGATACCAACGTACAAGTGAATGGATCTAAACTGGATCTGGTTGAATCCATTGTGTTTTTAGGTGTAACGATTTCTAATATTCAACAGCATTTGCATTTAAAAAATAAGAACATTAACCGATGACATAAGACATAAACATAGTCTCATGTCTTCTGGGATTCTTCTTTGGGGAAATTCTGCAGATATAAGTACTTTATTTATTTTGTATTACAAAAAAGAACTATTAGAGCTATTTATAATCTTAATGTAAGGGATTCCCTCCACGAAAAATTCAAAGAAATAAATATTTTAACCTTAAGTTCTCAATACGTTTATGAGAATTTACTGTATGTCAAAAAATTGTGTATCTGTACAAAAAAATGTGATATTCATGATGTAATAATAATAAATAATAATAATAATAACTTTATTTGTGCATAAATAGGGTACATGGAGGTGTTATAACAATCATTTATGCTTTGCCTATTTCACCAGACTTAACTGGTATACAAATTTTATTTAAGGCTATTATTATCTCTTAATGCTATATTAACATTATTATCTATTAACAAAACATATCAAAAATAAAAAAAACATTGTTTAAATTTGTCAATTATTACATTTTCATTTGTTTCTTTTGAATTTGTTTATATGTTATAATTTAATTCAATCAAATAATGTATGATGCATTTGTAGTACCTATTTATTAAATTTAAACTACAATTAATAATTCACTTAAAATAAATAATTTAATTCAATTAGATATATATAAATTAAATAACTATATCAATTCTAATAATTATGTCAATTCCAATAAATATGTCAATTCCAATAAATATGTCAATTCCAATAAATATGTCAATTCCAATAAGTATGTCAATTCCAAAAAAATATACAATAAACCATTTGCAAATATATATATTTTTTCATATTATAATTATAAGTACGTGTATGACTATATTCTATGAGCAAGTAATTCCTTTACATCATAAAAGCATTTTTCTATGAGCCATTTTGATAACTCTTTTTTAAATATCTTAATAGGTAGTTCCTTTATGCTATCTGGTATTTTGTTATATATTTTTATTGCCATTAAAGGAGCATTTTTTTGAGCAACCTGCACTCTACATTTAGGTATATACAGTTTTTGTTCAAATCTAGTGGAACTTTGTGTATCTTCTGTGTTTAATTTAAATAGATGCGGGTATCTTCTTACAAATACAGAAATGTATATACATACAAGGCAATGTTAATAAATTATTTGTCTTAAACAAAGGCTTGCAGCTTTCTAATGGCTTAGCATTATATATAGCCCTTATGCATTTTTTTTGCACTCTAAATGCTTTGTACATATTAACTGAGTTCCCCCAAATAATGAGCCCGTATGAAAGAACAGAACATACATAACCAAAGTATGCACTAAGCGCTGCCTCTTTAGACACTACTTGGCGTAGACGTAAACTGTATCTACATGCAACTTCCAATTACAATAAGTGTCATAAGTAATACCTAAAAATGTAATAGATTCTATTTCTTCAATTGTTTTACTGTCGTAATTAATTTTTAACTGATTTTTTCTCATATTAATATTATTAAATTGTATTAATTTAGTCTTATCTAAGTTAATATTAAGACTATTATTGTGTAACCATTCTGCTATTTTATTTAATGTCATTTTCATATCTATTCATATTTTCACATTTAATAAGTGCAGTTGTGTCGTCAGCATATAATATGTAAGGGTTTGTGGTTAGATTTGGAAGGTCATTAATATATATAAAAAATAAGGGCCTAAAATACTTCCCTGTGGTACACCCATACTGTTCACTTTAAATTTCGATCGTTCATATTTTTTTACACCTTTTACTATAGATTTTATTTCAGTACATTGTTTTCTATTAAATAAATAGCTCTTAATCCACTTCCAAGCATTACCCCTGATACCATATTTTTCTAATTTGTCTAATAAATTTGAATGTTTCACGAAGTCAAAGGCTTTACTCGTGTCGAAAAATATAGCACTGATTGGTTTTCTATCATTAAGTGAATCTACTATGACTTTAGTCAAATGATAACAAGCTAGAGTCGTGGAACTGTTACTACGAAAACCAAATTGCTGTTTTGAAAGAATGTTGTGCTTTGTAAAAAAGTTATTTAATCTAAGCAGCATAGCTTTTTCGAATATTTTTGATATTACTGGCACTAGGGTCACCGGCCGATAGTTACCCATATCAGAAGTTTCATTTTTTTGTTTAGTAGTTTAATGATTGATAATTTCAAAATTTCGGGAAACTCCCCTATTTCAAGAGATAAGTTTATAATATGTGATAAGGGCCCGCATATATATCTATTGCATTTTTTAATTATATCTGTACGAATTTCATCATATCCTACAGACTGTGTTGGATTAAGTGATTTTATTATTTTGTATGTTTCGTTACTATCTGTCGGGTAAAGATAAATTGAATTATTATTCCTTGTGATATTATTAATTTGAATATTAGAATTTAATTTATCAATTTTATCTGTATTTAAGATGTCAATAAAAAAATTATTAAATAATTCGCAGATAATTTGTGGATCACTAATACTGTTACCTTTTATTATTAAGTTTTTTATTTGGTTATCTTTGAAATTATTATCTCCCATATTATCCCTTATAACATTCCACGTCGCTTTGCATTTATTTCCATGGTTCATTTCTATCTTTTTATTTTGTAATTGTTTAGATTTAAAAATACATTGTTTTAAAATGGCATTATATTTTGAAAATGTTTAATTAACGAAAAAGCCTTTGTTCTTTTTCGTTAATGAACAACGATATGACAAATACATACGTCTTTTTTTTTAACACGAAAATTTTAATCCCTTTGTGATCCAGTTTTTATATTCCAACGCTGTTCCTTTTTTTACTCTAATAATCGGAAAGCACAAATCGTAAAATAATTTAAAAGTTTGAAAAAAGTTATTAAATGATACATTTAAATCATTTGAGTCATAAACATCCGAAAAGCCTAAACTTGAAATGCAATTTATATTTTTTTTTTGATTTTCCGTACTTTGGTCTCTCACATATTCCGTCCATGAAGATTTGCAATCGGATTTACAAGCATTTATAGTCAGAACTTGCCCAGTTTCATGGTCCGACAAAGCTAAATAATGTGTGAATCCTTGAGCTGATTTGATATTACTTATAATAAGGTCTATACATGATTTTGATCTTGTGGGGCAGTTAATATGAGAAAGCATATTATAATTGTCCAATATACTAAATAATTCTAACGAGTATTTATTTTTCGACTGGAGGTCAATATTCCAATCTCCACAAAGAAAGTCTAAAAACATCGTCTTATGACTATGTTTTTAGACTTTCTTTTAGAACCTAACATATATAACAATTCCTCTAATTTTTCAAAAAATATTTTAATATTACTTTGAGGAGTTCTATATATGCAGATTATTGATACATTTTGAATTGGGAGTTCAATACCACAGCACTCGAAACATTCCGTAAGTTCTAAGTTTTTTAGGTAACTAATGTTTCGATTCTTCAAATCTCTTTTTATTAAAATACAAATACAACTACCCCCCTTTTTTTGCTTCTACAAAATGATGTCGCTATTCTATAATCTGGTAGTTTTAATAGTGATTCGGATCCCTTTTTAATAAACGTTTCTGTCAAACATATTAAACCGATGCCATCTGTATAGGTTTGATTTAAATTCAATACCGATAAATACAATTGTTCGCTTTTACTTATTGCACCAGCAATGTTCTGATGTAATATATCAAGTTTATTGTCGAAAAAAAGTTTTAATAACTTCGGATTCTGAGTTTTTGCTTTTTGTTGGAAGAACTCTTTTAAAGTAATACGTAATTGTGCCTTTGTCATAATTTTGGTTTTTGGTATAATAGGTATTTTGATTGCTTATAACATTATTAACATCATTTGATGTATCTGGTTTTTTTTTCTTTCAAAATAATATGGTATAGTGCCCTTCCAAGGAAATTTGTTTGATTGTTTGTTAACATTATTAGTATGAATGTTTACATTTGGATATGTTTTTAGTATTTTTTACCTATTCTCCCCTATTCTCTATTTTAACCTATTCTCCCCTATTTTTTGCAATAAAAAGTAGCATATGTTGTTCCTCAGGGTCTATTTTATCTCTGTACCAAATTTCATCATAATCGGTTCACTGGTTTAGGCATGAAAGCGTAACACACAGACAGACAGACAGAGTTACTTTCGCATTTATAATGTTAGTATGGATTTTTAACCAATTTTGCTACTATGTGTATCATAATTTCTTTGTGTGTTTTTCGTTAATGATAAACTGATGCACGTGGTTCATTGTTATTGACTTATGGTAAAAATTACTTTCAAATATTTTTCCTACGCAAATTGTGCCACTCCCGGTTAGCCCTCATAGGGGTTGATTTTCAAAAAACGTTTAGATACGTATCTCATAATTTGTATTGCAGAGCATTATTTCAGTGTCATGCAAAATATTTCAATAGAATTAAATTTCCCATACAAACTTAGCCACCCCTTTAACCCCCAATAGCGGTGAATTTCGAAAAACCCTGAAATACATGTTTCATCATATGTACTTAAAAGCATTAATTCATAGTTTCATGCAAAAATGTGCAATAAAAATAATTTTCTCATATAAACTTTGCCACCCCTTTTAACCCTTTTAGGGGTTGAATTTCCAAAAAATAATATGCCTATGTCCTTCTCATGAATGCAAACTATCTATATACCAAATTTCAGCAAAATCGGTTGGGTGGCTTAGGCGTGAAAAGGTAACAGACAGACAGACAGAAAGACATAGTTACTTTCGCATTTATACTCGTAATATTAAGTGTAGATGTTTTCCGAAAATTAAACATGAAGTTTCAAACAAGCCAATTAAAAATAAATGGCTATCAAAAGTTATTTTAAAGTGTTGCAAAGTAAAAAGTCAGCTACATTTAAATTACCCATATTTCCATACTAACAAAAAGAGTAATAAAATTAATTAGATGCGTTATAAGAAAGTACTATCCAAATGTATAATAGAATCTCAAAAACAGGCACCGTTGAAATATATTAAACAAGCTATTAAATAAAAGCATCTTTGGATATAAAAACACTTTAAAAAAATGCTTAAACACGAAATTAAAAAAAATATATATACTGATGCTTAAGCAATCGGTAACTATTTTAATGAGTTCTTTATAAACCAGACCAAACCTTATAATAACCAGGCTAGCTCAACAGGTGGTACAAAATTTTAGAAGTTGTTCAGACACCATAATACTATGTTTTGACACCAGTAGATGAGCAGAATATTGTTAAGTCGATGTATAGTTTGGAAAAAAGAGCAATGTTTCAATACAGGTACTGATGTTCAAGTTCAAATTGAAAGTTCGTGATTAATAGGTAGATAATCTACGAATGAAAAGCATAGACAAATATTGACTGAGACTAAAGAAACTATAAATTCTTGGACTTTAAATTGGAAACTTAAAATATTGTTTTTTACTTCGATTAAATGATATGATATGATATGATATAATACATGATATTTCGATGAAATGATATATCATGTATGATACATGAACTCGAATAAATGGTATATTGTTATAACCTAATTCGGTGACAGTTGAAGAATTCTACTGTTCACCTCTTGACTCCACCATCAGCAGATCATCGTTCCTAAAATAATGTGTATTTTTATGGAAATGAAATGCAAACAAAAGCTAACAGATTTCGCGAACATGTTAATAGTACGTTGTCAATTTGCGGCGGTCAGGTTAGGTATTTTGCGTATTTATGTGAACCTGCTGACTCACTACCAACTAACTGTATTCGAATTCTTTTATCTATTTTGGAGCTATGATGCCATAGACTGACCCACAAACTCATAAACACTAATAAATATTCACGTTAAATTTGTATTGAAAAAACTTTGACAGGCTGAGTTCGGGTTTTTTCCGATACGATATTTATTTATGGTTTTAGTTAATTGTCGACTTAAGAATGTGATGAACTTATCGCCTTTGCCTTTTGTGCTGAGCCGATTTTGTGTTTTTTTAAATATTGATTTGAATGTTTACAGGTAGTAGGACACAGGGAAGGGTTGGAAATGATGGAGTCGGCGGATCCTCTGGTATTGTTGGTGTTGTTGCCGACTATTCCCGTGACACTTATCAGCGCCAAGATGTACAACTGGGAAGACTCAGTGCTGTTATTTCTTAGAAAGTACTGTGCGAAAATACCGGCTTTGACATATATATTGCCATTTGGAAAGTAAGTAGCATATGGTCTTGTATAAGGTTTAATTAAATCTTAATGTCCGAGCCTCAGGTCGGCAAAGCATTCTTACTTGTCGTTAAATTCACCAAGAAAGCCGCCGGCTTGTCTCGTAATTCATCTTTTTGGGATATTAAGATGCAAACAAGTTGATGAATTCGACATAAATGTCGATGCTCTCAATCTCAGGGGTTCCTGCCGTCTCACGTTGTGCCATCGTCTCGTGTGCTCGGCAGGGCGGTGTGGCAACTCATCATTAACGTGATCATATTGTTCATATACAGTTGAAACTTGAAACACAGATCGCTACATACAGACTCTCTTTTGTCTCGCCGGTCACCCGGACGATGGTCTCATCTTTTCACTTTATCGATTTATATATTTCTTCGAGCCTCATTGGGAATTAAACATAATACAATTTCTCGATATTTTGTTTTGGTTACATTTCTGTAGAAAAAACAGACAAGTCCTTGTGGGTTCAAATCAGAAACACTCACAGAAATCAGTGGCACGAAACTATATACTAAATATGGCGAGCACCATGGCAGAGTAGTTCGTATTTAGATTTTTTGTTGCATCTACAGTTAGGACTGCGCTAGCCGCTATGACCGATTCAGTGCTCGAATGCATGTTTGAAACTATGTAGTTGTGTATGTTTGTATGTATGTTTTTAAGTATCAATGTTAGCAAGTATATATGTTAGTCTAAGTATACAATTTTTAGTAAACGCAATGTTGTTCGCAACTACATAAGTGCTCTCAAATTGCTTCACACTCTCCGCTTTCACTCAATCGCCGCTCAATCCGCCATTCCACATACTTTAACCAACCAAGCACATTCAACTCATTCATTCTCTATCTTTCCATATTCATTACACTCCTTTACACAATGTTAGCATAACTTATTTACATAAAAATGATTCAAATTTAAGAAAACCTATCAATCCCACATTTATATGAGACAATCTATAAGGAATGAAAGGTATGAACGCTAACTTTCATTAAAATAAATAAATGAGTTAATGAGTATAGTAAATAATTATGTATATTCCTTGACTAAATTTAAATTTTTATTCAATACTTTTTCGGGGTCCTCGATGTATACTATATATCTGATCTAGTAAAAAATAAATATCAAATCTTCACTGCTTCGTTAAAAGTTATGCGTAGTACCATCCAGTAGTAGTATGCATTAGTATCCAACATACCATTTTTTTGTACACTTGTGCTAGATTTTTTTTTCGTAATTTAAATGGGATCTTATTGGAAGTACGCCCTAATATGTTAAAAAAAAAATAATTATCGAAATCTGTCAAGTCAGGTAGCATAATTTAAAACAAAATGATGATTTAAGCTGGAAACAAACTATCGGTCATCAGTTTGACGGACGCGACTGACAGCCGCGACTTACAGGGTATCTAGATAATAAAAGGACACTGAACCTTGCAAATTTAATTATCGTGAGTCGCGGATGTGAGCTTGGCCGTTCGGACGCCCGAAAGATGTCTGGTGCGCTCGATGTTTGTGTCAGCCGTAAGCGCCCGCAGATGGTATGTACACATTTATCAGTCGCGTCTGTAAGCCACGTCCGTAAGTCGAGACTAACAATATGTTTCCACTTTACAATGGCGGCCATGGTCCACGTTGAAATTCAATCAGTTGAAGTCGTCATGGTATTTTGCCCTTATACAAAGAATATGTATGTAAACTTATCTATTTTGAAACGTCACTATTTTAACTAGTCACCGATTGCTTATATGTGACAGGACAGATTTAAATGGGAATTTGCTGATTTGTATTAAACAATTAAGTATACATTATATGTATTAACTTGTAATTTTTTTGTGTTATAACTTTGAAATTTTTTTTTATTTTCAGCGTGGAGGGCGACAGAGGCGCTATAGTGACCGGCCAACAGAACAACAACACTAACAATAATAATAGCTCCCACTTGTCCCCCACTAGAATATTCTGCTCGGCCCTTCTCTTACCCACCATATCTACCGTCATCGGCAAGATCTTCTTCAGGTCAATCAAAAATAACCTCCACAGAACCATTTTAGGTGGCCTCTCATATATCACTATAAAGGGTGCTCTAAAAATATACCACAAACAAATGCTCTACATCCGACACTCTAGTCGGAAGATCTTAGACTATACGGAGTCTAACCTTAAAATGTACAGAAATGCGGGAAGCACGTCAGACGCCGTGTCTAGTACAAATGACACAGAACAAGTCATTTAATAATAAGTACCTATATTTGTTTTGTGAACATGCTATATGTGGCAGCGATGTGACCTGGTCCAATCATTGGTTTTTGACAGCTTGTAAAGTGTTAACTAAAATTATTGACATTGAATGTACTTTTGAAAATCGATTTCAAAAGTGAGGGCGAAGCACTTACGTAATAATCAACACAGTAAAAATAAAAAGATGACCATAAGTGTCATTTTAGAGAAATTTGTGTTCACACATACAACATACACTCAAACAATTGTGTGTACTGGGTACTCAGTTATGTACTTAAAACATTTTGCTGTTTCAATAATATTTTCTTTAATTTATATGCAACGTTACCTACTAAAGACTTCCGTTTTTAAAATCGGTTAAAATCTTACCTACTAATGAGGAAGTTAGCCTATTGATGTGCATGTTTTACAACTATCAGAAGTATGATGGTTGGGCCAAGGTCTAATGAAATGTTACGTTACCGTAAATATATTTGAAATGAATTAAATCAATATGACATTTTATAATAATTTAAAGCATATTAATAGGGTATGTTCACGGGGGTGATTATGTAACTCAGTTACCAACTCAAAATGGATGAGTGTACATCGAATCGCTGTCGAATGACGTGTTTTGTATTTGCAATCTCCAGTGACCAACAGAAATGCAATAGAGGTAGCAAACACAAATGACGTCATTTGATGTACACTTACAGTTTGAGTTGACAACTGAGATACATAATCACCCCCCAGGTCGGGGCAGCTTCGACAAAAATATGCGTTTTTTTGGTGGTAGTTTTACATCGTGTGGAAAAACTTGGTTAATGTTCATTAACGCCGACGAATATCGGATCTGGGGATACAGACCTCGCCCTTCCGGATTTGGTTCAAAGTGACTTCATTACAAGTCTGTAAATTTAGTTATAAGTTAATGGTTCAAACAATGATGCTCATATTCATGCACACACACTAAACTCATTTTCACCGTTAGTAATTAATTAAAGAAGATAAAAGACATTTAGTGCTGTCTAATTAGTTTGATTATTACAGGATGTACAGAAAACGTTGATCAAAAACGTCACTAGTTGACGTGTCCGGGCCAATTTGATATGTATAAAATGTTTTATCTCTTTTCTTTTTTTCATCGGTAAAAGATAGCCTACACTTAAAATGGGATTTGTCGATGCTCAGCAGAATTGCCGCCAATATGTTGGTGAAAACAAAATAACCCTTTTCGAAGTTTCGCAGTGCATTGTTTTCCAATGAACCAAAAGTACGGTTGGAGTACGTCGTGTAACTTAGTTTATATTCACATTACCACTATTCATATTTGAAAATATTTCATAGTTTTGATATAAAGATTTAGGTCGCTTTCTCAAGATTTCTTTCCGACTATTTAAAAATGAGGTTGTGTGTTTGTATGTTAATCGATTACTTCGTCATTTCTGAACCGATTTAAAAACTTTTTCTATTTGAAAGAGTGCATTTCCGATGTGCTTCTTTTGCTTCCAAGTCTGGATCTGATAATGAAGACCCAGGAGAAGTCAAACGCCTTACTTGTTGAAATCGTAGTCGGGTTTTTGCAGTTTCGTTCCTCTAAAATGACAAAGAACCATGCACTTGAGAAATATTCAGTTAAGATAATTTTAGAATTGTTTGTCGTATCTGCTCTTCAAACAAAATGGGGTTACTAAGGACGTAAGCATTAGGATTGTAACTTTTGTAGAATATTAAAATGAGTTTCCCATTTGGGTACATGAACACAATATTTTGTGAATATTATGTGCTTTAATGTAACCTGTTTTACGTTTCTCTTTAAAAAAAAGTTGACAGCGAAATATTTTTTTGTTACTTTCATAAATAAATGTAATTCACAAATTTTTAACTTAGGTTTATTACCCAACATGTGCATACGTTTGTTTAAAAGCCTCTGGTCTACGAATCTGCCAGGCATCTCTTGGAATGTATTCCATATTAATTAATATGTTTTTTACTGCATCTCTGATATAACGGAAGCGGACATACACGTGTTATGTTCTTCTGTGAGCCAGACGATTTGTTAATATTTTGTGATGCAACCTGATTAGCTCATTTCAATTTAACAACATATTGTTTATCCGTAAGTTCATACATAATAATTGTAAAATTTCTTAAATAAATTGCCTCTCTAGATGCCTCTTGTAGAGTCACATTCTGCTTCAGTAATAGACAGAGAAACGGTTTTTTGTTTCTTACTGTGCCAAGATATGATAGAACCGTTCATAAAGTAGCTTCATGCCCTTATCCCCGAAGTGGTAGGCAGAGGCACATGACTAGCCGAAGATACTTATTTGCACAATGTGATAGATGGCAAGCCTGTCAACAGCTAGGCACATTTCCAATCACGGGGAACGCTATTCTTAATATAAAATTGAAAATACATTTTCTAATTTTTATTGTTGCCCAACCCGGGGATCGAACCCAGGACCTCAAGAAGTCAAATCCGACGCCGGACCGCTAAACCACAGAGGAAATACAGAATCATTCATGATGAAGCATATCCAGTACATGACTTTCGGTGTAGGTTACCACTAGCCCAGTCTGTATGTATGTATCTACACAAAACCTAAAAGTTCGATGTCAATTTTATAATACACTAGCGGCCCGGCCCGGCTTCTTACGGGTATAAAATGTACGTACAAACCTTCCTGTTCAATCACTTAATCTATTAAAAAACCGTAACAAAATCTGTTGCGTAGTTTTAAAGATTTAAGCATCAAATGGACATAAGAGGAAGCGACTTTATTTTATACTATGTAGTCATTAAATACTAATGTTGTTTTTTTTGCAAATATTTTAATATTACATACATACATATCTTCACGCCAAGTCCCTTACGTACCCCGTAAGAGAGTATCGAGTGCCAGACCTCACGATCCTGACAAACCTGTCTTGATTCCTTCACATTCATAACCATTTTCATACAAACACGCCGGTTTCGGAGACTCTTGACACCACCCTCGGATAATATCCGATTGATCTGATCGTGAAATGTCAGCCTCGGTCTCCCCGGGTACCTACATCCATCCACATTCGCATTGTATATCTGCTTTGTCAATCTTTCATCTGTCATTCTTTCCACATGACCGAACCAGCGGAGCATGCCCTTTCGCATTTTAACACCAACACTTTCTTTCAATCCCACTCTTTCTCGGATCTCATTGTTACGAATGCGGTCAGCGAGCGTTACACCACAGATTTTCCGTAGTGCTCTCATTTCGACCGCATTTATCCTACTTTCATGCTCTTTCTGACATACCCAACTCTCGCTTCCATATAATAACGTTGGAATAAGCACAGAATTATGCAAAGCGAGTCCAGCTTTTTGACTCAAAACCTCGCTTTGGAATAGGTTACCCAACGCTCCATTCACACTATTCCCTGCACTCACTCTTCTCTCTACATCCGCGGTGTACCTTCCATCCCTGCTAAAAGCACAACCAAGATATACTATTTCATTCACTTGTTTCGTCACTACATCATCAACCAAAGCTCTTAAATCCGTTCTGGCTACGTCTCTATGAAAATAACTAAAATAAACAATCCTAGCAGTGTCAACATCGGTTAATTGTCTCATTTTTTTAACGGCATATGCTGCTGAGCGCAGTCTTATTGCGAGATTTTCAACGTGTAGACCCCATTACAACTTTTTATCTATTGTGATTCCTAAAAACGTTGTGGAATCGACAAGGTCCAACTTGTTCGCATTAAGTTGCACATTGGTTTCTACTTACTTCACATTAGGCATTGAAAATTTGATACATTTAGTTTTTTTTCATTCAAAAAAAGATTATTTACATTGAACCAATCTACAACTTTTGAAATCGCAGTGTTCGTTTCGTCATACTTACCTAGTTGCCTCTTCACTTTAAATAAAAGTTAAGTGTCATCCGCGAACAATACAATTCCATGTTTATCCCTTACGCAGTAAGGTAAATCATTGATATATATATAAGGAACAGAAAAGGCCCTAGAATGGAACCCTGGGCACACCCGTTGTAAAGCAGCACCTGTGGATTTGATACCATTAATCTCAACCTTCCCAACCAAAATTCTCCCAGTCAAGTAAGAAATCAGAAGGTCGAGTGCTTTATTTTTAATTCCATAATGGCGTAATTTCTTGATCAATGTTTCATGATTAACGCAATCGAATGCCTTGGACAAATCACAGAATACACCAAGGGCATCCTGTGAATGCTCCCAACATTCATAGGTTTTCTTCAATAAAACTACATCAGCATCGACCGTCGATCTACCCCTTGTAAAACCAAACTGATTATCATGTAATAAGCCTAATTTGTTAAAATGTAACAACATTTGATTAAGTATAATTTTTTCAAATATTTTACTCAGGGTAGATAGAATGGAGATAGGTCGGTAATTGGAGGGATCAGCTGAACTTCCAGATTTAAGAAAACTTTACTAAGTTTCATTAGATCAGGAAATACTCCACGAGTAACACAGCAATTAAATATTATAGCTAAATAAGGAGCAATAACGTTTATTACTGAAACAATAATTTTTATAGAATGTCCCCACAAGTCTAATGTATTTTTAATTTTTAATGACTTAAATGCTTTAACTATATCTTTTGCCTCGACAAATAAAAATTCGAAATTATTTTTGCACTCATTAACATATTGCTTCAGCAATGTTTCTGCAGTATTAGGTGATGAGCTAAGGGCTTTGGTAGTGTCAGTTGTAACGTTGGTGAAGAATTTTTCAAACTCCGTAGCTACTTCAAATTCTCCTTTTATGTCTACATCATTAATCTTCAATTTATATTCTTCATTAGAAAATCTGTTTTTCCCAGTTTCACAATTAATAATATTCCATGTGGCTTTTATTTTATTTGTTGATTCTTTTATTATATTTTTATGGTACCTAGATTTTACAGTTATACAAGCCTTCTTAAATGTTTTTGATATTTTTTTTCCATATTTCTTAAACTCAATGCTGTGATTAAAATTAAATGCTCATTCATCATCATCATCATTATATAACTCATATAACTTTTTTGTACTTCTTTTATAAATACCCAAAGTTGCCCATTCACTAAAAGCTCTACGACACGACGAAATGCCTGATGGTGCACTGTTTGTATTAAGGTAAAAAGTGAATTATATAAAATGTTTGGGTCCTCGTGATAACTTGGCAACTTTGGTAGTTTTTTCCATTAAGACAGTCTCAAATCTTTTTAAACGATTTGCATTAACAGGAACAAAAACAATGTCTTTTCTCTGAGCTCTTTGAATTGATCTTGGCAGTGTAATTAACAGTCCACAATGATCCGAATCTATCTCATTAATAATTGATTTATCCATAGGTGCCATATTTGTAAATATATTATCAATACAAGTGGAACCTGTAGCTGTTATCCCAGTAGGCTCAAAGAAAATGTTGTGCAAGTTGTATGATCTAAAGAGATTTAAAAACTTAAGTGACTGAGTCGACGATTCTTATATGTTTATATTGAAGTCTGCGCAAATAAAAACTTTGGTCTTTGAATCAGTGGCTTTAAACAAGACCTCATCCATTCTCATTTCAAATTCATCTTGAGGCGTACAAAGGGGCTTAAATACGCTTATAACAATAAATTGCTCAAACTCAATACAAGCAATCTCGATAACTCGTTCAACAGAAAGGCTCACAATATCTCTACGTTCTTTAATATTTTTATTGACAATTATTAGGGAGCCATGTACCATTGTTGTTCTGCTGAATGAGCTGGCAACCTGGTGCCGATTGAAGTTGAACATGAGCTGATGGCTTTTGAGCCAATGTTCAGTTACACATAATATATCAATATTGTTACAGCTCATAAACAACTCCAATTCTAAATCTTTGCCCATCAGACCTTGAATGTTTTGATGTACCAGGTTCAAATTACAATTTCTAATCTTTATACTGTATGCTGATGGGTTCCTTTTATTAATGTTACTTTTGCCTAAGTTTACATATGGGATATCCGTTGTAACATTACTATTACTATTTATAACATTACTATTTATATGTGAAATGTTGCTAGAGGTTATCTCTATTGTCTCACCAAGTAATTTAAATTACTTGGGTCATGTTTAAAATTAAAACTATTACTTGACTGCTCAATAGAAGCAGTTGTGTTAGCCAAGTACTTGGCTGTCTTAAATATAAAAGTATATAGCGATAATGCTATTTGTCTCTTAAAGTAGGTAGAAAGATAATAACTATCTTTTATCATTAAATAATTAATTATAACAAATGAATTTGAGTCAATAAACTCAAATTTATTGTCATACATTGACATAGTCTGTAATTTCAAATTACATTTATATCGAATATTATTTTCGGCCTGTGGCAAATTTTTACTATAGGGTAATGCAAAAAGATAAATTTTCTCAACATTTAAAACAGATAAATTATTGAAATACTTTTAAAGTCAATTAAATTTGTGTTTCCTCTTCTTCCAATACAAAGTATAAATACAGTGTTTTGATTAAAAGTACTGGAAGTAACTTTATTTAATATTTGAGAAATTACACACCGGAGTGCTAAGTTTCTCAGTCAAAATTGCGCCCATATTTTTACCATAACATTTTATTTTATTTAACATTACAACAATTAACATATTATTTTTATTCAAAATGTATGTATTTATTAAGACATAAACTGAGATCAAATTCGTTGTCTTAACCTAAATGTATTTTTATAATACAAAACATTTATACTTACTGTTATTAATTAGGAGTAGGTACCTACTAATAAGCCTTCAAGTTTCATTTAGTGCCTACAAAATTTTCCTTACCAAAGTTCATGAAAAATTGTTATAATTATTATTAAAACATGAAACGAGATCAAATTCTTCTAAAAACATAAACAAAACAAAATCTTGTCTTAAAAAAAATAATTTAATTTATGATGTTGGGAGAAAACAATTATTTTATCCAGAAAGGCTTTAAACCTTCTACTTTATGCACATAATATTTTAAACCACTGTTACAAGACTAGCTTGCAAACCCTGGGCAACGTAATATTATCATTAAAGAAAGGTGTGTGTATTGTGCTAATTCCGCGTAAGCAGTGTAACTGCTGTGGCAAATAATCCTCTAAATGACACAGAATGTGACAAACCTGACTAACGTTCCGACCGCCCGCCTCCGCAACCAGGGGGGTGATTATGTAACTCAGTTACCAACTCAAAATGGATGAGTGTACATCAAATGGCTGTCAAATGACGTGTTTTATATTTACTATTTCTAGTGACCAACAGAAATACGATAGAGATAGCAAACCCAAATGACGTCATTTCATGTATACTTTTGCAGTTTAAGTTGGCAACTGAGATACATAATCACCCCCCAGAACACGAATAAAGGAAGACCTCGGGAAACAAAAACACTTATCACGCCCTTCGCCATCTTTGTCGAAGAACTCACCACAGAGAACACCAAATGAAACCAAACCAAGTTAGCAAAATAAAGGCTTATTTCACATATGTTATAATGGATTTAAGCAAAGTAACGCCTGATTCAATAAACTATATCAAAGAAAGGTAAATGACCATAACCATAATGTCAAAAAGATGTTAAGTTCAAATCTGGTTTCCTACGTAGGACGAGCTTCTAAAATGGTCAGCAAAATTTAAAACGTTATAATATCAATGTTGCATTTAGAACCCAAAATTCGATTATGCGTTCAAGGTATGGTGCATGAAATCAATGATTTAAATAATTTTAAAATTTCATGTTATCCAGGAGCCGCTTTCCTATCCTATAAATAGAGTGAGAGAGAGAGAGCTCCTGATGATGCTTCGGTTGCGAAGCAACCGTATGTTGAGTTTTTAGTAGTGTGTGTATTGTTGGTGCTAATAAAACACTTTAGTGGTGTGTGTTGTGTGAAGCTGGATATATTTGGGGGTTTTTGGCTTCCGTAAGTCCAATTCATTCATAGCGCACTATTTTTCCTGTTTTGTCAAGCCATAATACGTGTACATTTTTTGGCCGAAAATTGCAAATTTAATCACATTATTTAGATTTTATTATGGATTTCCGCAAAGTAGAGCCTTCTTCTGTCAATAGTCTTCGAATTATTGCATCAGAGCATATTGGTGTGCTTTATCTGTCAGAAATAACTGAACTGCCTGAAATATTCTGTCCATCAACTTGTACGGCTTATTGATGACAGCATATGTACTATCACCTGGTTGCTGACCACAGTACATATATTTCTAAATTCATCGTGTAAAATGTTCTACAATCGACCAAAGCATAAATTTGTATTTCATAATTGGTAGACAATTGGAAAATGGATGGAATATACCATCTGAATCTACATTTTCCTATGAAAGCTACAAGTTCTTCATCTAAAGTGACATATTCGTAGGGCGCATAGACTTCTTAACAATTTGAAACAAAGTGTTTAAATATATATCGAATAGGAGCAAGTTTGTCTTTCTTTGCTCACTCTATCTGGAATACGCACTTCACCGAAGTGCTTCTCACGAATTGTGTGGCGGTGATTATTATTTTTTTACGCCAGTTGAAAAACGGGACAGTGATGCTAGGTTGTTAATTTTGAATTATGTCCTGTTCGATAGATGTTAACCTTGATTCAATTTCAACAGTCGACATACCTGATCTCTAAAATCTAAATCTTGCGCTGAAAACGTTTGATCCTCTTAATCTTTCCTCGTCATTGCTGTTGTCAGCCATCAAGACTTCGAAAATACCGTTTTCCTGTAGCGAAAACTCTCTGTGTTGATTTGAAGACTTGGTCTGTAATAAAATATATAAAAATTAGGGATGTAACGATACATATTTTTGCCGATACGATACCGATACCGATTTTAAACGAAAATAATCGGCGATACCGATACAGATACCGATATTAATGGCTTAGTAATTAAGTATTTTATGTACCTATGTTAAACAAATTTTAAGGAAGTTAATTAGATATTGACACAACATATACATAGAGGTACACCTGTCTCCCTTCAAAGTTATTTATTTCCCAACTATGAAACACCATTATGTATTTAGGTCCTGAAGACTGAATGAAAAATACTTAATTAATAAAAATTCAGTAAATAGAATGGAATAAAAATCGTTTATTACTTTCAAATAAAATCAATCACATATTTACTAATTAACCCTAGACACTTAACCTTTCGGCCCTCCAAAAACAGTTAACGATATTAATGTGGCGTACTCGTCGATTCAACAAAAGATAGGTGTCTAGGGTTAAAAAAGATACATAAAGTCAGTAATTAAAGTTTACTTTTGGTAGATTTTTGTTAAGAAAACAAAGTTAATTCAAATTATCAGCAGATAGTCTGTTACGCAAATCATTTTGTATCAGGCCTGCAGTTGAGAAGAGACGTTCTGAAGCAACTGAACTCATTGGGTAAGACAAGTATTTTTGTGCAAGCTTTTTTAATTTTGTATATTTATCTTCCTGGCGCCAATAGATCTTTGGATCTTGTTTGATTGGAATGTTAGGAGATCTTAAATAAGATTCTAATTCTTCTTGCTCAGGCTGAATAGACATGTTTGATAAAGGCTCGTCGTCTTCGGCTTCTTTTATCAAACTATCACAAGCAGACCAAATACTCGAGAAAATCTCATTTTGATTTTGTCGCGGCGCCTCTGTAGAATGAGTACTCTCTGTGGATGTATTACTTGTAATTAATGAAATTAGCATTCTTCTCGCATTTATGCTTGTAGTTTGTAGAGTGAACGTTCGCAATTTATAGCGCGGATCTAGTGCTGTTGCTAAAATAAATGTTTCATCATTATCTAAATAATCAAATCAATCATTGATCCCAGCTATCAAGTTTAGTATAAAAGCATTATATTCAGGGCTATAAGCATTATCATCCATAGCCGTGGTGTTCTATATACGTTCTAAGACTCTTCGCAAACTGTTGATCAGCGGTATGGCGTCAGACAAGCAAGCAGAGTCTTGACTAACAGAATTTGTTGCTTCTTCATAATAAGTCAACGCTGAGACAACCTGTTCCATTAGTACCCACTCTTCTGTAGATAATTCAGTTCTACATTTTACACGGGGTAAAGATGCTTGAACTGCAACTCGCTGCCCAAGAAGTCTCCTAAGTGCGTGAAGGGTAGAATCCCAGCGAGTGGCGACATCCTGGATGAGCACATGACAAGGAACATTATGAGAATTTTGCATTTCAGTAAGGATTTTACGACCTGACGTTGAATGACTGCAGTGACCAATTATAGACCTTGCCTTTGTAATCATTTCATTTATTTTCTCTTCTCCTGAAAACGCATCCTTCAGCATTAATTGTAAAAAGTGTGCCATACATCTGATACTTTCCACACCCACTTGTGTAACTGCAAGCCCCATATTCGGTGCATTATCTGTTACTACAGCTCGTACCTGTTCGTTGATACCCCAATCTTGAAATAACTGACGTAAGTTTTCAGCTATGTTTTCACCGCTATGTTTTTCGCCTTCAAAAGGAAATAGGGGAAACAGTACAATTATTGGCACCTTAAGCTAATTTCTCACTTTGAATGTCTATAGAAAATAAACTACTTGCAATATCGTCTGCAAA
>NJDC01004325.1:5347-19313 GCA_002245475.1 Calephelis virginiensis
CTTGCCATGTATGCCGAATTTTGGTTCAAAGTTTATAGTGATGTGCTATTACCTTTGTCGATATTTTGTGTTAGGACTAGGAATTGCGTTGTTTTGTCTGTATTTTGTGAAGTACAAAATTTGTTAATTATAGGGTATCAAACAAAAGAATTTGTTAAACCGTTCTAAAATCATCAGTTTAGTAGTTTCTTATGAGGATTTATGTTTTAAAGCGTTTAAAGCTTCGTCTTAAAAGAACATTATAAGACAAGGTAACATATTTGTCACACACCCCTTTTTTGTTATCTAAGTTTTTTTTAATAGAATTTAAAAAAATATATGTTTGCTTTTCATTTATGCTTAACTATCAGAAGTTAAACTTTTGAATCAAATAAATGTTGTTGAGTTATAAAGGATTAACAGGTCATATATCGATATCGTTATACCACTTGATTCTAAACAGCCATAGTAATGTCAGAATGGCAGCCATATTTTGTTTTATAGGCAGGTTTTTTCGTAGGTACTCATGTCCAAATATTTAGGGCAATGATTTACAAATTCAAAGCAAAAGAGAATTCAGTACATCAGAATGGGTTAGCAATATTTGGAAATGGTAGGTTTGTTGTAATCTGAAGTAGTATTATAGCTTCATGGTAGGTATATTATAAGCGACCAAAAATTCATTTAAAAGTAATTATTTTATTTTAGCTAAAAGCAGCAATAAGAGTGGTAAACCCAAAGGAGCCGAAGTATATGCACCAAGAGGCTAAATTTAAAAGGCAGTTGTTCATCCGTAACGTGATGCGGCTAAAGGCAATTATTATGTGGTTCATCGAAGTTGGCAAGATATTACAGTAAGTGTAATTTCTTTTTTTTATATTGAAAGGTAAACAAGATCGTAAAAAAATCACGCCGCCTAGAGACACCAAAGGTGCAGTTGGTGCGTTGCCAACCTTAGACCGGGATGTCAGGCCTCGAGTAAAATTAAGTTTATCGGCTACCTTACCTTCCGAACCGAAACACGTCAACGGCAAACCCTGACATTATGGCGGCAGGAATAGTTCGGGCGGTGGTACCAATCCGGGTGAGTCGCTGCGAGACTCTACTACCACCTAGTCATATGTCACGATGTTAGTGACGGTAATTAGTAAAAGTTTAAAAGTAATTCTGCAAAAGAAGTCCGGACCAACACGGGGAACTTTATTACTTAGGTACTACCCCCGTACCAATTTATATTTTTTTATAAATTGTAGCGTATATGTTCTTCTGATTTATAAACAACATTCCAGTTAAGTTTCATCTAAATCAGTAGTTTGTGTGTGAAAGAGAAACAAACATCCATGTATTCTTACAAACGTTCAGATTATGGATACGAGTATTATATTATTATTATTGTTATTAAAGTATTTTTTTAAATTGTGTCAGTTAGACTGGTACACTATTCATAACTCAAGGACGACTAAACCGATTTGACTGAAAGTTCATAAGAAGGCAGTTCTTAGAACCAGGAGACGAACAAAGGATACTTTTTTATCTCGTCCGACTGTAACTGGAGCTGAAATTAGAAAAAACAAAACATTTTAATTTTTCCCATACAATCTGAACGGGTTCGCCGGAGCAGCTAGTTTATGATATCAGTAGAATTGGCAGTGGACAAATTGTAGTTACTCACGAACCAAAGCGCGTTTTCTTTCAAACTGTCTAACTGATAGCGATATTTAAATGAAAGTAATAAGATACTTATTTTTTCTATTCTAGCACTTACTCTGTCCCTGGGTTAAACATCTGCAAATTTAAAAAAAGAAAAACTGTCCAGATTGATGTTTTTCCAATATTAAAATTTGTTGAAATAAAATATGTATTGTGTTGCCATAACATAAGCGTTAATCCCTCGTAAGGAAGGTGTTGTTATTCTATGGTTACACCACGTTTATTAATGACGATTTCATTATGAAAATATTACTTTATTACTCAAGAAATAACAAGTACAGTAACGTATTTTTATTTTAGCACTTGCCCTGTGCGTGGGATAAATTTCTATAAATTTTAAAGAAAGAAAAAATTTCACCCCAGACAGGATTTGAACCTTAAAAATTTCGCCACGGACTTGAATCCACAGTAGCTCAATTGGCTAGAGCATTCGTCGGCTTGAGACGAAAGGTTACAGGTTCAAATCCTGTCTGGGGCAAAATTTTTTCTTTCTTTAAAATTTATAGAAACAAGTACAGTAGTTAGCTCGGATAGTACTAGGAACATGTGATTCTTAATAAGAAAGCGATGACGAAGGTTTTAAAAGTAATTAACTCAAATGCATGAATAACAAGCGCTGAAGACTGCAAATAAGCGGCTTCTATTTCAAATTTTCCCGATTTCCCCTGGGATCCCATCATCAAATCTAGACTGGGTGTCAATGGAACCAACTTGGAAATACGTTCTTTTAAATAAAAAAAAAACTAAAATCGGATTTTAAATGGCGTATAATTCAATTAACATAAATAAATAAATATAGGAGTTGAAAATATAACCTCGTCCTTTTTTCAAAATCGGTTAAAATACGACAAATTTATCGACTTAATTCTTTTTAAAATGAGTTCCTAGCAATCATTATCAACAACAATCTTTTGTATTTCTATGTTCGCAATTTTATCTTTCGAGAAATCATAAAAAAAGGTAATAAAATTATCAGATTCTTTAATAAAAAAGTAACGACATAAAAATGCGAAAAATACTTGAAGCACACATAAAATTCTACAGACGAACATGTGATATGGATTTGAATGTGGCAACTACCGATCTGTTTGAGATAGTGCCAAAATGATAAATAGTTACCTAGTTTGTATACACTAGTCTAATCCCCGCCAAGACGAGCCTAACGAAGCGCAAGGGCACTACCTACCTTTTCTCTAAGTTTTTTTTATGACATTGGGAGGCAAACAATCAGGCGGATTTCCTAATGGTAAGAAATTCACGCTGCCTAGTGACACCAAAGGTGGTGTGTTGCCAGCCTGAAGCCGGGATGTTAGGTGTAAAAAAAGTCTACAGATCTGACATCTTTTTCGAAAGGGCAAACCTTGTGGGTCGTTTTGGCAAATTTAACGCGAAATGTTTTTGGTGGGTTGTTTATGTTACGAAAAAACATCAGAGTTTCAGCTGTACTATTTAGTAGAAAACTAGCTTCCATCTCCAGCTTCGTGCGCGTAAAAAAATAAATAAAATCCCTAGGAGTTGCAGTGTATGTGATAATCTAATACCGTTTCATTGGTCGAGTGGCTAGCGTACACGCCTAATCACACTGACCGACCGCGAGGCTCGGGTCCGATTCCCGACGGGGGCAGGCATTTGTGTGATGATCATTTAGATGTCTGCATTTCGGGATTTGGGTGTTTATTAAATTTATTCTGGTATCTACTTAAGTATTTCTGTGTATTGGTATCGTTGACTAACACCCATAACACAAGCATATAATTTGCTTACTTTGGGGTTAGATTCAATCCGTGTAACTTGTCGAGGGATATTCCGCCTTTGATTTTCTGGGTCCTCTGTGTAGAACAGACTATTGACCGTTCTACCAGGCAGCTCGTATGAGGCAAGCAAAGGCTAAGCCATTCCCAACAATACTACTGGTGTGCTGTGCAGCAACTGTCCAGGATCCGCAGCCCTACCCATTTCTGCCGCCATAATGACAGTTTCATGTTCTGGTCCAGAGGGTAGGGTAGCCTCTACACTTGCACATTAGGCTGAACATCCCGTCTATAGGATAGCGACACACTTATAACATTTATGGGTCTATAAGCTACGATTGTCTCTTATCATTAATGAGCCACGTGCTTGATTGCTGTCTTTTGCTATAAAAAAGAAACTATATTAATAAGAGTTGTAATCGTTTGATTTCGCGTGAAAGAGTAACAAACATTCATCTATCTATCAAACTTATATCCATAAGCCTGGTGCCTACTAGTATTGTCTGTTATTTTAAAATGAAGAAACACTTGTACTGTGTTACATATCGCTTATAATTTATTATTTTATAAATAGCCTACTGGCGGGGCGGTGTCGTATTAACATTTGGAAGTTTTACCAAGCGCCGACGATGGAAAATATCAAATATAGTAATATTTAGCTTGGCATTGACTTATAACAAAGCTATTTTGATTTTAGGGATTGTTTCGAATGGGAATCCAAGATCAGATCTTTCCTTGGCTTATTGGCTTGGCTGGCCTTTTGTTACTACTACGAAATGTGGATGCTTCCTTTCCTACTGCTAATTTTTTTCGCAAGAAACTGGCTTATTTACAGGCTTACCGGTAAGTAATTTAAACTTTGGAATTGGATTGAAAAAAAAAATTGTTGATATCTGTGGCTCGAAAAGTTGAATTAAAAAAAACAGCACTAAAAGTAAAACAACTAGCCTGTTTATTTTTGGAATAAAAGACATAAGCTGTATTTGTACTACTCCTGGAAGTTTGTTAGTTTTAAAAACCTGGTTTTTAATAATATATTCTTATTTTGTGATAGAATAAAAAAAAATCGTCAGTGATCCGGTTTCGTTACTACTTTGTGTGAAGTTAAAACCATGAAAAAATAATTAGTTACCAGTGGGAATCGTTATGTTTTAAAAACAATTGACACATATACATACAACAACATTAATAGGTTTTAATTGCTGATTTTTATTATACCCCAGTTTGGTAGGATAGAAAAATAGCCTGCCATTTTAGATTGCAGGCCAATGCCAATAATAGATCGGTCATATGAACCACCAGGTGACGTATATAAGACGATATAAAAAGCATAAAATAATAAGATTCAGCACTATGCCGTCACCTGTAGGCTTTCAAACTGAGTGCAAGTGAGAATTCAAAAGTGCAGGTGGAGTGAGTCCGTTTTGGTCATTTATTTTTGTACGGCATTGTTACATTGGATAAGAAGCGGTATGAAACCGATGCCGTACAGAATCAAGTGACTAAATTTAAATTTAATAAAAAAAATACCGGATTTCTGGCACACCATTTTGTAAGGCACTACACGCTTTCTTATTATTTGTCATGGTTCTATCGACGATAAGCAATGCCGTACAAAATAAGTGACCAAAACGGACTAATTCTACCTGCACTTCCGAATTCTCACCTGCACTCAGTTGGACAGCTTACAGGTGTGGCATAGTGCTGAATCTTATTATTTTATGCTCTTATATCGTCCTATATACGTCACCTGGTGGTTCATATGACCCATCTATTTTTTGCATGGGCCTGTAGTATATTAGTTTCATTTATTAATATTTTTAGAAAATTGATTTGGAATATTTCTGTTTTAACATTATAAATTTGAATATTCAACGTTCCCATATCTTTCAACATAAAAGTAGATAAGACCTTAAACAAGGGAATAGGCTATTTTTTATCCTGATATTTAAATTAGTTCCCAAATAAATACTAAGTTATTAGTTGTAACTAATACTTCGGCCTATTTTATATTTATATTTTGTGGTTGTAAGTCATGTGATTGGGCACGTCCTTCTCACCTTTTATCAGTTTACATTGAAATATTTTTTGAAATTAGCCCTTGAATTAATTAAATAGGCAGTATTTTTTATTTTGTAAAATTTTGGGTTTTATTTTAGAATTTATGTTTTTTTTATTTTGTAGTGCTTCTAAGACGATATCGATGTACCCCTTGGATGCTTACAAAATATGTTTTCAGTAGTAAGTTGGTTAGTGTTGTGCTGCATGTTGATTTGTTTATTTTTGTTTCAAGTGATAAAATGTCTTTTTGTCCTTCGTGGTGTCAAACATTTGGAAGTCTTTGTACCTTAAAGTATTAGCTATTATTTCTTTTTAGGAGGAAATCCTTTGCTGATACCAGTAGATGATGATGATCTATTAGCAGAAGAAGATGATGAGGAGGAAGTTGACAAGGTATGGAATTTGTTTATTTTTTTAAGCATAAGATTTAAGCATACAAAGGGACATGGGGACAGAGGAAGCGATTTTGTATTATACTACATATTAGGTAGTAAAGTGATTATCAGCTAAGGATAGGTGATCCTTAAGTTTATAGTATCAATACATATTATATAACAAAGTCCCCCGCCGCGCCTGTCTGTCTGTCTGTTCGCGATTTACTCGAAAAGTACTGAACGGATTTTCATTCGGTTTTCAACAATAGATAGAACAATTCTTGGGGCAGATTTTACTGTATAGTAAGTTTATGTTTTGTATAAACCAACGATATTACAAAGATATTAGTTCAATATGTCGGCAAAAAATAAGCCGATCGGGAGCTTTCCTCGAAAACGCTGCCTAAAACCTTTGAGTTTTAACAAAACAATGTGTGGTGGGATTTTTCCTCTTCGATAGATCTCAAAATGCGGTGGTATATGTCTATCTCTAAAAAATAACTCACAGTAACCGTTTTTTGCGTTTACTTAAAACAGTATAATGAAGGGTTACTTTAGAACATATTTTTAACAATACAGTATTAACCCTTAATCAAATAAATCTGTGAGATACGTTATGCGTGTAATTTAGATCAAAATTGCCTTTTACACTATCAGAAAAAAATTAACAACTAATGAGTTATCAAAAAGTTAAAATCTCCGGGCGCAAAATTAAATATCGTTGAATTTTATTCTTGAATAACCGAAGCGAAGCGAGGTCGGGCAGCTAGTGTTATATATTAAATAAGAACATTAATCGACGTTGTAACTGCCCGAAAAGTATAGTCTAGTCAACAAGAGCCTTTTTGGTCAACATTTTTTTAGCAGTCTCCGAAAATTATGATTGAGGTGTCATTCGATTCGGAATGGCATCTAGTTAGTTTTCGAAAAACAATGAAGTTCCGCAAATAAAAATTACAAAAGTTATTAACAATTAACAAAAAAAAGGGGGGTTTAGTTTTTTTCAAATATCTCATAAACTAATAAAGATTTTTCAAATTTAAAAAAAGATTCAAAAAGAGGAGGAAATTTCCTAAAAAATTCCGACTTCCGGAATTGTAGGACAAATATTTATAATTTTCCCAGAGGGTTGAAAATACGCCCGAAAAATGTAGATGATAAAATCGTTTACTAATGAACAATAAATAACAAGACGCTTAAATGAGATAGTAATATTTTTAATATTTGATAAGATTTTTAAGCATTAAAGCAAAAAAAGTATGTATATAAGTATATATAAGTAAAAGTAGTATGTTTTAGCTATTTTCATATTGTAGTTAGTGTCTCATGGGAGTTTTCGATGGGGGAAATTCTGCAGATGTAAAAACTTTATTTGTATTATAAAATTCAATATAATTTTAACTTTAAGTTCTCAATACATTTATGAAAATCTAATGTAGATATCTTAAAAAATGTATGCTCACAACAACATGAGGTGTGTTGATGACGAAAAATACGAGAAATAAAAATAATTTAACAGTATAAAAAACTCGTCTTCATAAAATTCTTAAATCCTTTTTGGGTCAAGGTATACGTTTCTACAATAACCTACCCAGTGTTATTAGACTTCAACACCAAAGAGTATATAAATACTACGTAATAAGAGGCGGGACTTCCATAGATACATAGCAAACCCGAATTTGTATACAGTTTACTTGAAAAAGTATAACCCGTATAATTTAAAAGTAAGTCTTAAGGCATTCAGATATAAGGCAACTTGTGTCATATGATTCGGGCGAATAAAATACATTGCAAACTTATTTTTTTTAATTTATTGATATGAAAGTTGCGCCAAACTGTTCAACACTTTAAATAAATCCAAAAAATGTATAAAAATAAAAGTATGTAAGAAAGGCTATTTTATCTCAAAGTATTGAGAAGACGAACACGCTTGGACATAGACAATTCAATCTTGCTCTGCAATTTGAAATGTAATTTATGATTTTTATTTAGGTTGTACAACTCTAAAATTAAACTGTTATTAGTATTTCTTCCAGTTTGACAATGTAACGATAAGTTTTAAAAACAGACAGAAAGTGGTGGCGTAGCATTGGTTTGTGCTAGGGGCGGTTTTCTTTTGTGCACCCCCAAAATAAAACAACGAATCAAACACTAAACATGCTTACGTGACTTTATTTTGCTAAAATTAAAATATTCGATTACATTATCTAAACTTACTTTTCAGAAAGTCAGAAAGTCTTTTCGCCAACTTTGTCGAAGTAACAAGTGGTTTTGTTTCCCGTGTTCGGACTGTATTTGTGATCTGGTCGCGGAGGTGGGAGGTGGAAACTTTAGGTAGGGTTGTCACATGTGAAGAACGTGACAATTTATGTTGTTTCCCGAGCTCTTTCTTTATTCGTGTTCTGGTCGCGAAGGTGGCCGGTTAGAACGTTAGTTAGGCTTGTCACATTCTGTGTCATTTGGAGGATTATTTGCCACAAAAGTTACACTGCTTACGCGGAATTAGCAAAATAAAGGCTTATTTTACATATGTCATAATGGATTTCCGCAAAGTAACGCCTGATTCAATAAAATACAGACCAACCCGCTGAGTTTCTTTCACCGAATCTTCTGAGTATCTGGCAGCGGTCTCGATCCGGTGGTAGTTTAAAAAAATATTGACGCGCACAAGTACCACTTGTATGGTCCACGTTAATAAAGTTTTTACTGATTCTGATTCGGATTAAGAAACCCTGGCCCTTCCAAGGCTTTAATTTTTTTAAATTTTATGGGATTCAACTAGATTATCGAACGGCCCGAACCAACAGCAACCAAAGTATATCTAAAGTAAATGCGCAAAACCTTAAAGTTTTGCGCATTTACTTTAGACTTTAAACTTTGGCTCCCTTATTATTTTCTATCGCATCTTTTATGTTAAGTGCTCTCAGGAGTTATTCGATTAAATACCTGCTGCAGAATTCCACATGCGGACATGGCGTCAAAATTCGGAATTTCCCCCCTATCACCTTGATACCACGATGTCCATCTATTGTGCGTTTTCATAAACATTTTCTACCTCGTACTATGACCTAAGGACCTTCAAACAAAGCTTATTAAATTTTTAAATGACGGCAACGAAACTGTGGGACCCCTGGTATTACAGGTGTTCGTAAGCAGCGGAGATCACTTTCCATCAAATGGACCACTTGTCACCTCTTTCATAAAAAAAACTAGATGCCTGAACTCGATTGTAAATGTTTGTTTTAATTTAATCAACTAACTTTAATCATATTACAGGAGGAAAAGAAATCTCTAAAAGAAAGACTTCAAGCAATCCAAGAAGTAACGCAGACGGTGCAAAACGCAATTGGATACGTTGCTTCATTGGGGGAGGCTGTCAAAAAGTAAGTTGAAATCTATTTTTACCACCAATTAGGAATTAGTACGACCATTGCCGATTGGTTTTGTGTATAACAAAAAAAACCGTTTTGTGTATTGCCTATTCAAATATATTAATATAAATACAACACAGGAGGACGACAGTAATAAAGTTCTACATAATAAAAGGACAGTAACAGTAAAAATGCTTTTAGTATTGTTGGTTTAATCCACAAATTTAAAATGGCAAAAGCCTACTCCAATTTTATTAGTGTGTCGTCTATAGGTTCAGAAAGTGCATTTTTAAATACACTTAACTCAAAAACCACTAGTAAAATTTAGATCGAATTTATGTTAAGCCACCATTGAATTAAGTCTTGCTTTTAAAAAAAGAACCATTAAAATCTATTCTTGGCCGCTATTGGCTGAGTAATCGCTTAAAAAACAAAACATACAAACGTTTTCATAAACTACTTTTTGGAGTTGGTTAAATAGATTAAAAAAAAGTGCAAAGACTCGTTATCTTATCTATACATTATTATTATTATCTTTAACATATTGATAAGTCACTTTATAACAGTAATAAAACTGAATCTGTCCTTAAATGTTTTTTTTTTAATTTATAACTACGTATTGTTTAGGCATAGGATACAGAGCTCAAAACGAAGGCTATTAACATTTTGCCAGTTTGTCTGTTCAAGTTTCACCCAAAAACTGCTTACGGATTTTAAACAAATTGTGTATAGTAGTAGCTTATAGTCCAGGTCAACATTTAGGATATATTTTATCGTGACAAAATCTTTTGTTCCCATTACTAACCACAAAGTCACTGGAATCGCAGCCAACAGCTAGTTTAACTTGAAACTAATATAACAATGGAAGTGTCTGTTTTATCGCCTCTGTGGTCTAGCGGTCCAAGTGTTGGTCCTGACTTCATGAGATCCGGGGTGTGGAAAATGTGGTATTTCCAATTTTCTTTAAAAAAATTTTGCTCGGGATTGGATATGTGCGCGGTTGGCGATATGTTTGCCACCTATGACATTGTAAGACTAAGTGTCTACAGCTAGTCGTGGGTGCCATGGTTGTGCCTCTGCCAACCCTTTCGGGGATATGGACGTGAAGATACTTACTTTTTATTTACTTTTGTCTGTTTCAGCTTGATGAACTTCACGGTGCCATATCTGAGTTACATAGCAATAATCATGCTCGTGGGAGCCATGCTTGTTTTATACATGGTACCACTCAAATACCTTCTTATGGCTTGGGGTAAGTCATACAGTTCCAAGGTATATGCATTTAATATATATATATAAAAATCAATTGCTGTTCGTTAGTCTCGCTAAAACTCGAAAACGGCTGAATGGACTTGGCTAATTTTGGTTTTTAATTATTTATTCAAGTCCAGGGAAGGTTTAAAATATAATAAAAAGGGAAACACTGCGAGAAAACTAGGAAAAACAAAATTTTCATTTTTCTCATACAAACTGAACGGGTGGAACGAAGTTCGCCGGGACAGCTAGTTTAATATATAAAGCATGGGTGCGGTTTGACGACAACATGCTGCTCAATGAATGTTGGAATTGTTTGCACTCGATGCACTTACTCTATGTACTTACTTTTGCGCTCTACATCACAGAGCTGCAAAGATTATTGTAAAGAAGGAGGCATTGGGATGCGAAGAAAATTAAAGAAATGGTAGTTGAAAGAGGCGTAGTCTGAAAGAATGTTCAAATTTTAGTAGACGGTATAGTGTTAGGAAAGGTGAATGTATTGGTTGTAATTTTATATAGAGTGTAAATGGAGCACTGGGTAAATTAGGTGAAACCAAGGCTGAGAGTCAAAGCACTATGCACATTTAATTCTGTGTTTATTCCAACTTTAAGGAAGCGTGTGTTGGGTATGTCATAAAAATCATAAAAGTAAGAATAAATGCTTTCAAAATGAGAGCGCTTCGGAAAATCTGTGATGTTTCGCTCACAGAATGCTTTCGCAACGGAGAGAGTCGAGATAGAGTGAAAAGAAGTGAAAAAAATGTTGACATGAAAATGAGAAAGGCCTGCGTTAGTTCGGTCATGTGGAAAGAATAGCAGATGGAATATTGATAAAACAGCGGTTGTGAATGAACTTCGAAAAGCTCGCGTATTATTCAAGGGAAGTGTCAATAGCCTCCTAAAGGATAGTTCCCATTTGGACAGACCGGGACGGGGCGCATCGCAGCGCAATAATCCGCCTAGATCGCTTGCATACATTTTTAATGGAGCAACGCCCACTGTGCCGGGGCGCATCGGCGCGGATTTTTCCGCGGCGGATTTCCGCGAGGCACCCCGCGCGCATACCCCAATGCGGCCTACCTCCAGTGGCCAAAGATCATGATATCACTGTTAAGATAAGAGCACTATGGTATTTTAACGTTAAAGTTTCGTACGACAACTACTAGAGGCGCCACTTTCCATACTTGAAGATTCGTATGACAACTACTAGATGGCGCCACTTTCCATATTTGACGATTTTAACGACGAGTGGCTTCTCCATTTCGTTGTTCTACTTAAGTACTAAGTAACAAAAATCCGCCGATGCGATGCGGCCCGTCCCGCGTCAGTGGGCTTTGCAATGCGATGCGCCCCCGCCCGATACGCTTCACCCCGTCAACAGTGGGCGCTATCCATAAGTCGGCACGTTTATATGTTCTTTTTACTATTCTATTTCTTACCTGTGTTTAAACAAATTATCTTCACACCATATCCCCGAAGATATAGTCAGAGGTACTTGTATCTAAGTAAAAATAATAGTAGTAGGAAATAATCCTAAACTGCTGACTTCTAGACTATGAGATCAGAATAGATTGAGACTTATAGAGATAGGTATTTTACTGGGATACTGTTGCGATTTTTTAAGCTTTAAAACACAAATTTTAAACTTAGGTGGATTTGTATATCTGGCAATCGCAAAATCGTTTCGTACGGAAATTTGTCAGGAAAAATAAGAGAAAATAAAATTTAAATTGCATTTTGTTTATTTTAGGTATCAACAAATTCACTAGGAAAATCCTCAGACCACACACTATACCAAATAATGAAGTAATCGATTTGCTATCCAGGGTACCAGATGACGAAACATTGGTAAGTTAATTTATAATAATAATAAGTTTTAATATTGAAGAAACACTAACAAACTATTTAATATTAATAAACTCTAGTCCGCAGCTTATTCCATATTCTTGATTTCAAAACGAAAATATATACACTTTTACATCATAATTTTCAAAGGGATATAGGTTTCATAATTACTAATTAACCCGATAGAAGTATTCCTGTCCTATCTATAATTTTTTTTTTCATATATGAATCTTGTCCTGTTTACTCTTGCATTTCGATTTCATGCAACTTAGAAATTAAAATCGTATATGTCATTTTAGGTAAATACAAGACAAGAGTACCTAAAATGACATATATCCAATTCCAATTAACGCTACTTACTGTTCAGGAATAATGAGCGAAAGAGAGATGGGAATTCATTTTTAAAAATAAGATTTGACACCGATATACGACAGTTTTGGCATTCGCGTTAGCATTTTGCTTTAGTCAAGTAGAAATTTGCACCAATTTGCATCAAATTTACCAAAAACTGGTAGTAAAAATCTTGGGTAAAGCGGTGGCCTCATTACTCAAGCTCATGTAGTGAGATTTGGCGGCATAGAGGAAATACATGATACGCTGATTTCTTTATGATTATATTATCATTTGTGCACTTTCGCTGAACAGAATTGTACAAAATGACTAATTTCACTCAATATAAACACGAAATTCAATAATTATGAAAAAACTTCGACCATCTTTTCTCTCGATGGCGCCAACACTCAGACAATTATATTTCCTTCTACCGTATAATAATTTGTTTTGTTACAGCTGGACGTAAGAGAACTCAAGCCCCACCCGCCCAGCGAACACAGGCGTGATGCAAGAAAGAAGCACAAAGCCTCGTAACACACTTCATATTGATTGTTTTTTATATCTAAATATCATTTGTCAGCCCTTAGATATTTATAAGGACGTAAATGATTTCCAGACATCATAAAATAATCAAAGAAGGTATAAAAATGTATGCAAACATGACTTTAAAAATTCATGTACATAGGACAGATGGCACTACTAGCGTTACAATAGAGAAAAGTTATATTCATGAAAGTATAATACCGAAGGTCAATCTCCTAGCGAAGAACTTATTTCGTTTCGAAATATTGCTGACTCTTTCAAATGTCTCGGCCTTTATTCCATTTTGACCTAGATTGACATTGCACAAGACTTCGAGAAAGAGAGGCCGGTACATTAGAGGGAGATACCAATATTTGGAATTTACGTATTAAGTTCTTGTTAGAAGTATAACCTCAAGCAGTAACTTAGCTTCATTTATTAATTTATGTTAGAAAGAAGCAATATATTTTTTATATTGGCTTTTGTGTTTTCCTTAAAAGTTCTTATTCTCAGTTAATAGTAAATCTAATACATCTGTTTTTTTATAATTTGTTAACATTTTTAAGATATTCATATCTTAATTTTAAGAAATCGACTGTAATTGAGTGGCTAGCGTACACGCCTAACTGTACAGACCAACTGCGAGGCTCGGTTTCGATTCCCGACGGGGGCAGGCATTTGTGTGATGAACATTTAGATGTCTGCATTTCCGGGTCTGGGTGTTTATTAAATTTATTCTTGTATCTATTTAAGTATTTCTATG
>NJDC01004325.1:20284-37054 GCA_002245475.1 Calephelis virginiensis
TTAAATACTTAATGTATTTTAACATGGAAATACAATAATATAGTATTTGCTTGTTAAATGTTAATATGGATATCTTATTCAAAACTTTACTGGGGGTATTTTATTCATTCATACTTGCAAATGCCAGTAGCGCCATCTGTGTATCAAACGTAAAACGAATCATAGCTAAGGATTAACAAAGTTACCTTAGTATAACTTTTATAGTACCTGTTTAGGACGTCCATGCTAGATTTTATATAAGATGTGTATTTGAGAAATTTATACATTTTTCACTAAAATATGATAGTGAAAAATCACACCAAAGATTTAGCTGTGTATTTAATATTTACATTAGATGTGGCTTTATAGATGAGAGATTATATTTTATCTTGTGAATATGTTTACCTGTTGATTGTTATTATGGCTGCAGGGATATAAATTGAGTTTTTATATAGCTTGCAGCTTGTTTTTTATAAATAGGTATATATTTTTTTCAAAATGTATTACTAATTTTGACTTAAATTTTATTTAAAACTACAAATTATCCCTATTTGGGCTGTCCACATGTATCAGACGGGCATCCTTCATTGTATTTGTCTTTGTGGAGGCATCTTTTTTTCGTAAACCCATTTATAATGTATGTCGTATGGAATGAAGAGCAAAAAAGGACAATACTTGTTGAAAAAACGTTTATCAATACATGTTAAATTGGTGGCGCTAGTGTTGCAAACAAAGAAACTGTTGATTGGTTAAGACCATTTCTAAATCTATGGCTAAGACACGAATATCTATTACCTATGCTCTTCTACAAAAGTGCTATTTGGCAGTTGGTACTGAATCATCATTATTAATATTGTGTTAGTATTTGACTTGGACACTTTGTTAGTATTACACCCATGTAAAATTTGCTTATTACATTGAAACACATCAGTGCTAAGGAAATATTTAGTATCTTCACGCCCTTATCCCCGAAGTGGTAGGCAGAGGCACAACCAGGGTACCCACGACTAGCCGAAGATACTAAGTCCCACAATGTGATAGGTGGCAAGCCTATCGCCAACCGGGCACATTTCCAATCCCGACCATCCTATCCTATATATATATATATCCTATATCCTATCCCGAGCAAATTTTTTTTTTAGAAAATTGGAAAAACCCAATTTTCTTTTGTTGCCCGACCCGGGATTCGAACCCGGGACCTCATGCAGTCAAGTCCAACAACTGAACCGCTAGACCACAGAGGCGATAAGAAAGAAAATATTACTTAAAAAAACTATTTTACCGATTTTGCATACCTAAATGTTTTTAGAGCTTAGATATTTAGCACGAAACACCAATCTCAAATTCCCCGTGCTACCCCTAAGTTATCTGGTAAATTCCCGGATTTATCATAATCAGGAATAAAAATTCCTAAGGCTTTTGTACAATTAAACCTAGTGTATTAAACCTAAGGGCTTTACGACAGAATGGCATTTTTTATGGTATTGCAAGGCAAACAAGCAGACGAATTTCCTGATGGTAAGAAACTCACGCCGCCTAGAGACACCAAAAATGGTAATGATGCGTTCCCAATCTGAGGCGGAATGTTAGAGATTGAGCAAAAGTAAGTTTACCGGCTACCTTATCCTCCGAACCGGAATACGTCAACGGCAAGCACTGACGTTATGGCGGCAGGAATAGGTAAGGCGGTAGTACTAATCCGGGCGAGTTGCTGCGAAACTATACAGCCTAGTTAGCCCGGACCAACAGGGGGAAATTCTTTTGATAATTAGTCCTAAAATAGATCAATAGTTTCACAATTAAATTAACTATGAACCCGGGTGCTTGCTTAATTCGACATTAACGTAAAATATCAGCAAAACTACTAAATATTATAAGCAAAAATAATACCGACATATTTAGTTATTACAGAACAATAATCATTTCCTTCCATTTGTGTACAGATGGCATTCGACTTAGCTTTCAAGGAATTCGAGTAGTGGCTAGATGTTGATGCTAGTCGCCCAGTTGGATTTCAGTAGTTAACAATTATTAAAGTATAATAAACGACTTACAGCTTTTACTGCCGCAGTGTACCATGCGCCAAGATGTTGGATAAACATATATGACCTTAGTGGTCTCTATTCATACAACTAACAAAATATAATCGGTATAACTAGATAAACCTCGTCCCGTTATGATCAACACCTCAGCCTATAGTTTACTGCGAACATTAGGTACAAGATGTAAACTTTAAATATCTTTGTTGTTTTTTTTATTTTATTTTTTATGTTTCAGAAACGAAACATTCATGACATTTGCATTTATTTTGATTCCTACAATTACTTTTGTAATAATATGTACCTATAGCATTATGCAGAAGTTCCCAAACTCTGATATCAATGTTACCCGTAAAAGCGCTGGTTTTTACTTGTATAATGGAAAAAATATATCTGCAAACATTTCTTAATTTTTATGCAAAGAGCTAACATAAAAAGGGAAAATTAACACTAAAATTTGTAATTTAAAACTCATTTGCTAAAATCATGTTTATATTGATTTGTTACATACATTAGGTAATAGAAAAGGATTTTGAGTAAAAATTAATAAAAAAAATTTAACACTATTTACTACTAGTAATACTATTTAATACTAGTTGCGTCTTATCTCATTTTAGGATTTTATTTATTTCATAAAAACGCAATCTAAAATAACTATTATGATTTTTATTTTGGATTTATGTGCTATGTAATTGATTTAAATGTTTGAGTCAATTATATTTTATACTTATATATCGAATTAAAATGTATTAATAATGTATATTTATGTGCGATAATATACTTAAGCAATACTGTTAATTTTAATGTTATCTGTGATTTTAACGATCTGTTATAGTTACACAATTAATATAAATATGGATGTATAAACCATTTGCATATATTTTTTAAGATTCGCTTCTTTACTAAAATATAAACTTCAAAAATCACTTTTTTCCTAATTAAGCACTTCAAGATCTTAATATAAATGCATTTATAATAAAAACTTATGATTAGAAGAAATAATGTTTAGATAGAAATAAATACCTAGTAGTTTTTGTATGAAATGTTATTTTTTTTCAGATTTTAATATTAAACTTTTTTGCGTTTCGTTCAGAAAGTTTTCCTTTTACTTACTTCATTTTTAAAAAATGTACTGTCAAAGGTTTGATATTAGGCACAAGTGTTTTAAGCCTACCTATATCTATTGAATTGATTGTTTTAAAATGACGTTCTAGAACGCTAGAAACCAATTGTCTGGAGGCTGACTATGTATCTCAGTGGCCAACTTAAAATGGAAAAGTGTACATCAAATAGCTGTCAAGTGACGTGTTTTATATTTGCTATCTCTAGTGACCAACAGAAATACAATAGAGATAGCAAACAAAAATGACGTCATTTGACGACTATTTGATGTACACTTTTCCATGTTGAGTTGGCCACTGAGATATATATCAGCCCCCTGATCGTGCTCTAATTCTGTTAGTTAAATATTTTTATTATATTGTCATTTAAATAGTTTCAGTTATTTTTAAACCTACTACCTACATGAACACGAAAATGTAGGTAATCCTTTTGGATTAAACCATAGAGTTTTTGGAAAACTTTTTGGAAAAATGGTTATCTTTGTTTCAATAGATCCAACAATAGATTAAGACTGAGACCAATAAAAAGTTGTACTCGATAGTAACCATTTTTTAAATAAATATTGTGTAAAGTTATTGTTGATTCTCTCTTTACCTACTCTGTAGTAGTGTTACGCTTCTCATAATGTATATAGCAGATTTCTATGTAAATGTTTCTATTGTAGATCTGAAACTATATTAAATATTATTCAGTGCAAACCTTTGTCGAGTGCAGGCAACCGATCCTTAGAAATAGCCAATTAATTTATAAAATAAATAATCAATAGAACTTATAAAATAAATAAATAGCCAATTTTTTTATTTATTCAATCATTACAATCCAATTAAGTACCTGTATAAATCAGATAATTTAAAAATTGACGACATGATTATTTTGCAATTTGCAGAATATTTTCTTTAAAAATGTCCATATAAATATTACAATACAATACAAATACAAATACTGTTTATGATATTCTCAAAAAAATATATACATCAGTTATTATCTTATATATAATGATATTATTTTCTTCTATGATTTTGGATGTGTGATTATATTTTGTATTTCAGTTTAAACCATTTAGCTACAGCCCAGTTATCGTATGATAATAGGAGTAGAAGTTTCAGTATCTGCCAGTCGCTGCAGCTCGGACTCTACATCAAAAGTTTGCAAGTGTACTGAAGCAGCTAGCTATATTAAGTTATCCATATGTAAGCGAAAGTCTAATTTTTTACTATCAATAGTTGCCCGAGTCATCATCAGTATTAAACTCATATAAAGATTAAATTAAACAGCAAAAAAGAATTAACAACAGCATAGAAAATTAAAACAAAAACCTCCTCCTGTTTGGGAACTCAGTTAAATAAATACCATAATTTTTTCTTTCTCTTTTCTTGCATAACCCTGATTGGATAAAACGGGTCATTTAATCCGAGGTCCACGACGTAACTCAGGTCGATAAAAACATAAACGAAAAAAAATAAGTTTATTTGATTACGGTATAGTCTGTGTCGGTTACCTGCGCAAGGCTTAAGATACAATATTTTCAATATGAATACTATATTTTTGCCTATGAATGTCTACGTTCTAATCACTCGTAAACTTGTTTAATTATACCATTAATTTCCTTTTGTTGGGTATTCAGAAAAACGTAAGTAGGATAAATGCGGTCGAAATGAGAGCGCTACGGAAAATCTGTGGTGTAACGCTCGCTGACCGCATTCGTAACAGTGAGATCCGAGAAAGAGTGGGATTAAAAGAAAGTGTTGGTGTTAAAATGCGAGAGGGCATGCTCCGCTGGTTCGGACATGTGGAAAGAATGACAGATGAAAGATTGACAAAGCAGATATACTCGTATAATGCGAATGTGGATGGATGAAGGTACCCGGGGAGACCAAGGTTGACATTCTACGATCAGATCACTCGGATATTATCCGAGGGCGGTGTCAAGAGTCTCCGAAACCAGCGTGTTTGTTTGAAAAGGGTAACGAACGTGAATGAAGCCAGACATGTTTGTCAGGATCGTGAGGTCTGGCACTCGATACTCTCTGCCTACCACGTAAGGGACTTGGCGTGAAGATATATGTAATGTAATTTCCTTTCCGAACTCTATTTTATTTGGTTCCGACCCAAGGAAACTAACAGAATGGTAAGAATATATATTTCACTATAATTAATGCAGCTGCATAAATAGAATAGGTACACAGACATACATGAATGTTTTAGTCTAGTCAACAAGCACAAAAACGTGAAAAATAGAGATAAAGCTCCTAAAAAATGAGCGATGGCTCATTCGATTCGTTATCACCCCTAGAAAATGTTTTTTTTATGATTTTGGTGCACGTTAAATATTGCAATTGTTATTAACAAAATAAGATGAAAAAAATGATATTTGGTTTTTTGTTAATAACTCAAAAAATATTAATATTTAAGCAATTTTGAAAATCGTTAAAGAAGAGGAAATTTCCAATAAAAAAGTCCTGACTCCTGAAATTCTATCTCCATTGCTTATCATTTTAATTACACGTTGAAAATAGGGCTCTAATAAAAGAGCATGGAGATTGGGAAAAAATTGGTTAAAAAAGTATCTTCAGGCCCTACCCCGAAGTGGTTGCCTACCACTTCGGGGCACAACCAGGGTACCCACGACTAACCGAAGATACTAAGTCCCACCATGAGATAGGTGGCAAGCCTATCGCCAACCGGGCACATATCCTATCCCGAGCAACATTTAAAAAAATTGGTTAGTCAACAAAATTGCTTAAATGTTAATATTTTTCGAGTTATTAACAAAAAACGAAATATCATTTTTTTCATCTTGCTTTGTTATTAACAATTGCAATTTTTCTAGATGTGATTACGAATCTAATGAGCCATCGCTCATATTTTTAGGACCTTTATCTCTATTTTTCGCGATTTGAACTTGTTGACTAGACTATTATATTAACAAGAATAATTTCAGCTGTGTGAAATTTGAAAAACAAAATAATAATTAGGAAATGTTTCGGTATGAATACCACAAATTTTGCTTAACTCTAATGTAGGGTTAAGAATTTTAAATCCTTGTGATATTGGTTTTATTAAATTTTCAAAGTTAATAATAGGTCGATATCTAGCATACAACCCTGGTATAACTTAGGAATTTTTAATTATAAAACGTGTGCGAAGAGCTATTTCTTAAATTTCCAAGTGTTGGACTTATAAAGATTTAATACGATTATCTGACTTCATGCAGTTTCTGTGACAAATAAGCTAATTGAAATAAAAGTCTATATAGCCAGCCAGTAATGGAACTCAACCCTCTGTGTAATTTGTATTGTAAAAAAAGTATTATGAAAAACTAGTTGCTACCCATCACTTCGTACACATCTTGAAGTGACTGCGTTAGTGATGAAAATGAAAAAAAATCTCAAATCCTAAATATTGACCCCAAACTGTAAGCTACTACTGTATCAAACAAACAAACACACATCAACAAACAAACTGACAAAAATTTGACAACTCCTGTGTAGCTAGCGCTTGGACACAACACTAGCGAATTATTAACATTTGGTTAATAATAAACACTTAATTATATAATGTGATTCTTTGGATTTTTTTGGAGCTAAATGTTAATATTTCGCTAGTACTTTGATCCAGAGTACCGAAAGTGTCATATCCGATTCCAATTTCCAATTTGCAAGAAGTCGAGATTTTGAATCCGGTACAATACGTAGCAGCTATTGGTTTTCAAAATTTTTTTCATATACGGATTTAATTTTATAACTGTTTTTAATTTATCTGCATAGATTTTGTTATTTGAGGAGCATATTATTAAAAAAAAACATTGCGCCCTTCTGGAGAATTACGAAATGCTACAATTTAAAGTAACTGGTCGGTTATAAGATAAGAAAGGACTGACGATTTTAGATATGAGAAAAGGAATATTAGTGATTAATTTGTAAAGTGTTTATTTTATTGTTAGTCTGTGTACATCATACCCGTAAATGGATTACATTTGTTTTGGTCTTCCTATATTACTTAATTCCTTGTTATCTTAATTGTAATTAATGACTCAAATGATATGCTTAAAATTCGCAAAATTTTCTAAATTTAAATTTACATGTTCACAATAACCTGTGGCGATAACACTTGAAGCACTAACACTTAAATTTTCTCTAATCAGATAATGAACCAATTTTCATCAACCATTTCTTGAAATACAAGTTGAGAGCGGGCCCATACCTGAATACATTTTTCAGCCCTGGGTCCACACTAAATTGTCACAAAGCAGTTTATGAGGTCAGTTTTTGTTTGCACTTTGTGGTATTGAAGTAAACTTCCAACCATATTAAACACGGGGTAAAGTACGCCAAGGTTCAACCTGGTTCAAAAAACTTTATTACAATGTGATACAGAGTATAATATCAACTAAACAAATTTTACTCCTTCTCTAGTCCATGTTTAAGTTTTGTCTACTTAGAAAATAAACCAATTTTCATCAACCATTGCTTGAAATACAAGTTGAGAGCGGGCCCATACCTAAATACATTTTTAAGCCCTGGGTCTATAGTCTACATGAAATTGTCACAAAGCAATTTATGAGGTCGGTTTTTTTGGTTTGTACTTTGTGTTATTGAAATAAAGTTCAAGACACGTTTGCAGAGGGTTTAGCGTACCTGACCAAATGCGAAGCCCAGGTTCAAATCCCGACGTCCCCATCATTTGTGCATTTGTGTAATGAAAATCTAAATGTATGAATTTCTGGGTCTGGGTGTGTTTATTAAATATTTTCTAGTATCTATTTAAATATTTCTATGTATTAATATTGATGACTAGCACCCATGACATAAGCATATACCTAATATAATTATTTTAGGGTTAGATTCAATTTTTATAATTAGTCCATCGATATATTTTATTCATTTCTTTTGAGTTATGAGAACGGGGCCAAACTTACGTTCTGATGGAAATGAACACTTACTAGGTATTACTAGGTAGGTAGGTACTATTAAATTAAACATATTTTCTTATTGATAAACATGACTTGGATTTTTAATTTTTAAGTGTCTGTCGTTATAAACTCTAATATGACTAGAAAATCCGCACATGGTTTTGAAAACCTTATCACAAGCTTCACATGAACCCTTGAGTGATTGAAAAATAACAATACATAATAACTAGGTATCTCTACTATCTATCTGTAAATAAAAAATCGTCAGAATGCGTTTAGTCGTTTTTAACGTTAACGAACATACTCCCAAAACTTTGAATGAATTAAATCAAATATAGTAATAGAAATAAAATAAAGTAAATTTTAACAGGTACAACATTGAAGGCGCGCTACATGTTTTTAAAGAAAGAATAATTCGCCACAGGATTTGAATCCTCAACAGCTAAAATGTATAGAACATTCGTCGGGTTAAAACGAAATGGTACAGGTTGAAATGCTGGCTGAGGCGATTTTTTTCTTTTTTTTACAAAAAATTTTAAAATTTGACCTAAGCACAGGGCAGGTGCTAAAATAAAAAATACCTTTGCTATTGCTATTTTATCGGTTATTGTGAACATGTAATATTATTTTAGTCGTTTTTTTTGTAAAGATTTTTTACGAATATTTTAGCCATGCAATTTGTTTGATAAAAATATTTTAAGTTAATCAATTAAATGTTATGATGATAAAGTGATGTTATAGCATTTAAAAAAATAAATTTTTGGAAATTAAAATGTCTTTATTATTATTATTAACTCTTTGCTGTACACAACTGTGATTACAATATGTACTTGAATATAAATAAAACAAAGTACAAAAGGCGAGCTTATCTCTAATAAAAGAAATTTCTTCCAGCCATCCCATAAAATAAAAGTATTAAACGAAATAAGTAGACCTGGAGTCCGGATAAAAAAATAAATATCTCTAGACCAGTGGTCGGCAATCCGCGCCGACGGATTACTTGCGGCCCGTAAATGTCTTGAAAATAAGTTATAAATATCAAAATAAATTCATGAACTGTATAATATATGACGAATAGTGTAGATTCAGCCTTAAGATCGCGCTTCACTCCGCCGATTTTCATTTTTTCTATGGGATATGACCAATAATACGTACGTATATTTGGCTTCTATTTCTTATTCTGCATTACAAGTGTGGCCCGGCCCACCTTTAGTTTATTTTGCCGCAATGTGGCCCTTGCCTGCCAAAAGGTTGCCGACCACTGCTCTAGAGAAGTTACACAAATTAACTGTAACCCCAAAAGTAAGCAAATTATATGCTTGTGTCATAACACCCATAGATGTTAGTCAACAACCTTTTTTTGTATAAGTAAATATCTCTGGACAACTTACACAAACTGAATCTAACACCAAAGTAAGCAAATTATATGCTTGTGTTATCGGTGTTAGTCAACAATACTAATACATAGAAAAGATACCAGAATAAATTTAATAAACACCCAGATCCGGAAACGCAGACATCTAAATGTTCATCACACAAATGCCTGCCCCCGTCGGGAATTGAACCCGAGCCTCACGGGAAGTCGATGTAGTTACTACACGCGTAGGCTAGGTAGCCACTCGACCGACAAAGTGGTCTAAATAATATTATTGTTCATAGTTTAAAATAACATGAATTGTAAAACATATGAAAAAATATAAACATGTAAGTTATGATACGAAATTTAAAACACACAAAAAAACTAATTACTTTACCGATTATACAGAATACAAAATAATTAAATTAAATTAAATGGCAAATTGAATGCAAGAAACCCTCACACTTGCAATTTAAAGTAAAACAAATAATTAACGCAAACAATACATTAGTGTACAGTTATGATCAAATAAAAAATGTGAACCGTCACGGGAGCCTTGGCAGATGTGAAACATCGACATTATTTTGCAAAAAATAACAGATTGCGATAGGAACTAAATATGTCATAATGATAAAATAAAATATTACGATAGGAGAGAATCGCACAGTTGATTGCGCATGGCGACGCGTCGCCACACTGTACACACTGTATACATTTGACACACACAGACACATATATTGATAATAACGATACAAAGTTTGGAAACAAAGTAATTGGTCTTGAGAAATGAAGATGGCGTTCTTATCAACAAGATATTAAAATCTATTGTGGTCCAATGGGCAACCACTAGTAAGCATTAATGTGTATAACTTACAAACCCCTAGTTAGTTGTTTGGTCGGTATATATTCGCTATTATATTTTTTTTAAATAATATACTTTTTGAGTTGTACGCGAAAACCAGAAACCATCTCAAAACGTTCTTGTAACGGGTAAAAATTTGAAACTTTTTCTAGGAGTAAGTCACGAAGTAGGTATTGAATTTTTGAAGAAACTTTAGAAAACTATGGTTTCCTCAAAATTGTAGATTTAACCATCTAGCTGTGCTTTGCCGTAACAAAAAAACTACCTACCAGAAGCTTTGCCAAACTAAGCAGTAAGTAGTTATAAACGGATTTCGCCTGTACTTACAGGACTATTATTAACTTTTTCAGAGCGATCTAGAAGTATGTATAGAGCGACGTTCTACCTACAGTATCAAATTGATAAACTATTTTTTTTGGAGTCGGAAAAAATATAAATATTTCTTACTTTTCGCTGGCACTTCGAAAATGCAAAGTTACTAAATATTGCCCACGGGCACAAAACATAGTGCCACATGTGCGCTCGTATTATTTTTTCAGATATTACAATAAATTGCTTTATTGTGAAGTGAAAGAAAAGCAAAAAAATGTTAAACTATTCATATTAGTATGGATTATTCTTTGAGTAAGTGTTGGTTTCATGGGATTATTAAAATTTTAAACAATATCACTACATAGTATAAAAAAAGTCGCTTCATCTGTCCCTATGTCCCTTTTTATGCTTAAATCTTTGAAACTACGCATCAGATTTTGAAGTGGTTTTTTTAATAGATAAAGTGATTAAAGAGGAAGGTTTATACGTAAATTTGATACCCGTGCGAAGTCTGGATGGGACGCTAGTTTTAAATAAACCACTGTTAGTTTTATACTCAAAGAAGAAATAACTACGCTTTTATTTTTTAAATAGCAACACTATAACAAAATATCCGCCATTGTCATTTCACAACGCGCTTGCAAACGTCAAAATGCAAATCTGTCATTTCATTGCCTGTCATAAAGTCGTGGCCGTGGGACCTGCTGCAGTGCCAAATAGAATTCAATAGACAGCCCAACTTTTTCAAATCCAAAATGAGCTCCAAATTACAAGAATATAGGAACGCAATAGAGCATAGTCTCATGGATAAAAGTAAACCTTGGACAAAATATTTTGAACAGGCCGAGCAAAAGACCGGTGTGAACAGGGTTTATTTGTTCGTCGGTAAGTTCCTTTTTCTTGTGTTTATTTATATCTTTAGCTATTGCTTGAGCCTTATTTTATATTGTAGGTCTGGTGGCGTTTACTGGTTTATATTTAGTGTTTGGTTTCGGCGCGGAACTGATTTGCAACTCTATTGGTTTCGTGTACCCAGCGTACATGTCGATGAAAGCCTTGGAGTCACCTGCGAAGGATGATGACACAAAGTGGTTAACATATTGGGTCGTATACGCGTGTTTCTCCGTTGTTGAATACTTTTCCGACTTCATAGTGGGCTGGTTCCCATTATATTGGTTGGCTAAGGTAAGGTTATGAATATTTTCTATTTCATATTTCATTTCACACAAAATTTAAGAAAGGACAAATAGTAAATAAATAAATAAAAAAAAATATTTTATTTATTTATTTTATTAACTAATTTGTTTCCAAATGAGATTTAAACTTATAATCATCTAATGTAAATAGTATAATTGATATTCCAAGCATAAAGCTTTCATGAAGTCACTAGTAATGAGTGAGGTTTGAGATTTGAAGAAAATTCAATGGTCTAGTGATCAGGTTAGACTTGTCTTCATGAGATCATCCCATGTCCAGTTAACTTTTTTTTTAAGTTTCCTGATAAAAACAATGTTGCCTGGGATCGGATAAGTGCCCAGTTGACATTCATTGGTTCAACCATCAACAAGAAGAAAGTTTTCAAATTTTCTAATAAAAAAATTTTTGCTCGGGATTGGATATGTGCCCGGTTGGCGATAGGCTTGCCATTTATCACATTGTGGGACTAAGTATCTTCAGCTAGATGCGTATACCACGGTTGTACCTCTGCTTAACTCTTCGGAGATATAGGTGTGAAGAGAATTGTTTTATTACTTTTTTAAAGGAAATATGAATTTTACAATATTTATAGATTATGCTTTACACTATGAAGTTAGTTTGAAATTCATACACTTATACACATACAATACTTATTAATGTTGTAGTAATAAACATTAATAATGCAATAAATATAGACAAATATATTAAGAATTATATGTCATACAATAGTATAAATGAGACTTAGGTTTGAATGTTAATAATAACTGAAAAATGACACTAACTAGATAAAGTGACTGAGTTCAAGCTAGATTCTTGAACAAACTTTGAAAAAAGTGGGAGTTGTTTTGTGTGGTTCCTATATTTTTATGTAAAACTATTTCCCCATAATTTTCAGACTGATTTTAAGAATATTTTTTTATTTAAAGGGTGCTCCGAGGTAGTCCCATTGCCACTGTCTGGATCTGATGAAATTGAGGAAAATACTTAAAATTTTTGTTTTAATGTTTGTTGGTGTTTCCTAGATGCCTTACTTATTTATATTGAAGTCGGTTTTTATTTATAATTCAAATGATGATAATATCTTTTAATTTTCGCCATTATAAAATAAGATTAGTATTATTATTAAGATGAATTAAAGATCACACATAGCCATAGGTTTTGAATTTACAGAGGGATGAGACAGGCAGAGAGTATCAAGTGCCAGACCTCACGATCCTGACAAACCTGTCTACCTTCATTACCCTTTACATTCATTACCCTTTTCATACTTTTCCTTCCTATGACTTGTAAATATTAGTAATAAGTTTACATGGATATACTATTTGATGTTATACTTAGAAAAAGACATTTTGCAAATTTCGTTTGTGTTATTTTGTGCTATGTATGCAAAAAATATGAATGTGGAAGACTGAAAAGAATGGTGTGTAGCTATTTGCTAGTTGATTTGTAGTTTTTTTAAACCATGCTAGTCAACTATTTCATGCAAAGTTAGTAAAAGATTTGTTAAGAGAATTTTTAAATAAAAAAAAATTAAAATTTAAAATAAAAATAGTTCCTTTATAACCTATCTTTGGGGATATACTGTGCTATACATAAATTATTATTTTAAAAACTAACCCACATTCATACATTGTTATAAAGTTGTAATTTTAAATAATAATAATAATAATGTTTTATAGTTCAGGGGATAACAGGGACAAAAAAATTACAAAGATATGTTATTGAAAGAGAAAGTTGTTAATTTTATATGAAACATACAAAAGGCACTTGTGATTAATATGGCCACATACTGAAGATCCGCCGAAAGTAACTTATCGAGCTTGTCTTTTTTCTTCATTTTATAATAAGTACCTATACAATATTTAAAATTTCAAAGAGATTGGTATAAGCATCAATTAATACCAAGCATTCTTATCTGCTAAATGTTCAACAAGTGTTATAGTCTCTTTTGTAATTTGAATTTGTATATTTTTTTTAAATTTATTCCTTCATTATTGCTTCTCCATATAAGCTCAAAAAAACAATTTACATTCTGCAGTTGAATAAAGGATCATAAGTGTTAATATGTGTGTTTCGTATGGCATGTACTTACCATTTAATATAGTTTCTTAAGTACAATGATCAAGCGTTGAGCATTTTATGTTAACACTCATTAACGCAAAGCGTGTAATTAAAACTCCACTATCTTGATCAGGGTCATTGCTAATGAGGCAATGACACACAAACATAGTAATCTAAAAATGTATTCAAATAATTATTTATTATTTGAATAAATTTTTAAGTATGCTAATTTACATTGTATATTCAAGTTTTGTAATGTTATGACTGGGTCTTAAACTTATTATTTATTAACTAAAAGGACTTACAGAAACAGATACCTTCATATTGCAGCATTTTAAGCAGCACCAAAAAGGAGGAGGTTTTTGATTCTTTATTTCTTTTCCATGTTTTTTACACAATCACTAGCCAGTAACTAAAAAAATTTACTGGCTCTTTTTTTAAAATGAAGGTTAATGTGTTTTTTTTTCATTACTACAATGTGCTCCTAAATAAATTTGATCAGAATCCGAGATGTTGTTTTTGAGTTATGTTTAAATTTTAAAAGGTGGGTCATAATTTAGGACAAAATTTAAGAGTAGAATATTTCAAAACGTTAACTGTACTAACAATTGTGTATTTTTTTTTCAGTGCATCTTCATCATCTGGTGTTACATACCAACAGATTTCAATGGTTCTCTGATTATTTATAATCGTGTCATCCGTCCATATTACCAGAAGCACCATGACCGCATTGACAACATTGCCAATTCAGGTAAAAATTTATTCATTTAATATTTAGATATCAGTGAACTTCTCTTTAGACTTTTTAGAGCTAAAAGTATTATAGGAAATATCCTTGTAGGAAGATTACTTAAACAACCCACCTAGATAAGTTCTAATGATATACTTATCCAACTTGATAACAAAGAAGCAGTTTTGACGATAGTAATAATAGTAGTAATAGTAAACTTATTATTTCTTACCAATAAGAAATTCATCTGTGTATTTATGCATACCTAAAAAAACAGATCCATTGGTAGTCAACGCTCCATGGCTCAAATATATTTACTTTTATGTTTAAAAAAGTGGTTAGCTAATAGAAAATGAACATTTTTATTTAAAACTATGCAACAGTCGATAAAAACCATGAATTTTCTATAAATTTTTAAAGAAAGAAAAAATTTCGCTTCAGACAGGATTTGAACCTGTAACCTTTCGTCTCAAGCCGACGAATGCTCTAACCAATTGAGCTACTGAGGATTCAAGTCCCGTGGCGAAATTTTTAATTCCTTTCTAACCCGTTTCTTTCTTTAAAAATTTATAAAAAATTTATCCCAAGCACAGGGCAAGTGCTAAAATAAAAATACGTTGCGAAAAACCATGAAGTTTCGAAATTTTACATCATATTGGTGATGAAACTATCTATATGATTGTGAATGGATTGAGTAATCACATTTCAAGAATTAGAATCATCTTTATCACAATAACAAAATTTGAAATGTCCTATTATATTGATTGACCCAGTAATTTTAAGTAAGTTGAATGAGTGAGTTGAGAATATTTAAACTAAGTAGTAATCACCTAATCCACAAAATAAGCAATGTAAAATTAATTGGAGAAGATTAAAATATAAATGCATGTAGTTTTTTGAAATATTTGTATAAATGTGTTTTGTTTTACTTTTTATTGCCAGTATTTACAGCTTTAAAAATATAATCTCGTCCGTTTTGGCACAGATAGCAACTTTTTGAGCTAGATGTTAATGGAACTGTTTTCGATAAATGCTGTAGACTTATTACTGCAACCATTTACCTACTAATGAAAAAAATATAGTCCGGTGAATTTGTAAAAACCTCTCGGTTAGCAACATATTAGCCATTTAAAAAAAAAATGAAAAAATATAATTTTTAAGACATCCAGAACTGTGGTGCTATTATTTGGTTAGCTAAGTATTGAAAGTTCACAAAAATGTAATATATTTATCCTGTCAGCCGTTTTATTATCTAATATCTTGCTATATAAACTTAAGATTCTTGATAATGTCATGTCATATTTTAATCATTTACTCTTACACAATGGTAAAGGCGACGATGCTCTTTCAATCAGTAAGCATTCACTATTATATTATATATATTTTTAAAGATATACTCTTGAGGTGAGCTGCTTTAGGGTTACTTTTGAATTCCGATTTCATGCAAATTGAAATCGCCTATATAATTTTAAGTACTCAAGCGGATTATTAACATTTAGCTCCAAATAAATTCAACAAATCCAATAAACTAATTTATTTTTTAATGTTAACTAAGTGTTAATTATTCACTAGTACTTTGTTCAAAGGTAAATAAAATGACATCCAATTCCAATATTCAGTTTGAATAAAATCGAGATTCAAGAGTAAGCCTACTGATCCTGGTCATGTCGATACTGACCGATGTCCCGTATTTAGTCACAAGCATTCCTACCGTGAAGTTATCCCATTTTTAATTCGAAAACTGTTTTTCGACAAACGAAGTCAGAAAGATTCAAATGAACGTATAGTACAGTAAATGACCATGTATCCTAATCGTGACAAGCAGCACTGATTTTCCGGCCATTAGCAGAATTAGCAATTCGAGCACGGATTGATCGAATTTCGCGCCTACGTACTGAGCTAGTAGGAGCCATTTTTTTGTATTAAACATAATCTTGTCTACTTAGCTAACTGTTATATTTTTACCTTTAATTAATCAACCGTCACTTTATACCTCAATAATCATTGAACCATTATCTGTAACTATATCCACTCGTAGTTAGAAACTAAACCGGTCTCGTATTTCTAATATAGTTTGACAAATATTTTGAGTTATGTACCTAACTGTGACAGTAATCGTAATCATATCTCACCGAGAAACCTTTTAAGCCCTGCTCCTATTATCAACGATCCGTAATCCGTTAGTATAACCATTGGTAA
>NJDC01004327.1:0-12645 GCA_002245475.1 Calephelis virginiensis
GATTTGGCAACTCACAATGTATTTCTTGTTTTTAAATAAAAGGATTCTGCCCGGGAATGGAGTTGGCAATAGGTTTAGCATCTATCACATAATGGGACTAATTATGCAATATCCTCGGCTAATCTTAGGTGTCCTTGTTGCACCTCTGTCTATCTCTTAGATAATAAAGTTAAAAAAAGAATACAGTTGAATACAATTAAAAAGAAAACTAAAAAGTGATCTTAATTTATCTGTGTGTTTTTATATATTACATGCAAACGTAGAAATTTTTACTTGCTAAAATAATGCTTCAAAATAATTTGGATTTACAGTAATTGGAATCTATTTATTCTATTTTATTGGAAAATATTCTCTAATATCTAATTTGGTGTTGCAGAAATATTACTATTTCTTGAGAGATTTAATGAAGTCTCAATAAATCTATATGTACTAGTATAAAAATGAATCCCATTCGCGTGGTCATAGCATCATGGCAGAACGAATGGACCAATTTTGCTAATTCTATTTTTGTAGTGTTAGTTATGAAAAACCGGTAAAAACAGGGAAAATAGGAAAAATAATGTTCTAATTTATACAAACTCTTAGTAGCTGTTAATGTAGATACGAAGTTTGCCGGGTGGCTAGTTTAAGATAAAAGTGGCTTAAACGTTTAAAAGTTTTAGTAGCAGTGAATTTTTCGCTTTATGACAACAAAATGTTGTTAACTGGTTAGAGAATTCTTTTAATGCAATGTTTTTTTTTTTTGTTGATAAAATATTCGTCCCAATATGATATCGGGATACCAAGTAGTATGTACTTTTCCAAGTCGCAATCTAATCTGTGGCATAATTCATCAAATAAGGTTCAGCCGTTTAAATGTTCAAATAGATATATCGAACAGATACGCATTTGCGGTTTGTAATAGTAGTAGAAATGTTAACTATACATTACGAATTCTAAATTCGAATTTAAATTCTAAATGGTTTGAATTCGAAATTAGCGCCTTAACAAAATAGAACTGCAATTATCATTTTAAAATTTTGTTTGTTTCTCCAATCCCTGAACATTTACAGTGTCTCAGAAATAAAAACTACTCTTATTCTTTCAAATTTTCTTTTACCAGATATTGGTTATACGCTCTATTTCATGTGTCAGATAATTAATAAAAAATTTTGGTATTTTAGTGACAAGCTTTTATTTGCAAGAGAAGTAGGATAGAGAAGTTGGTACTATTCAAAACGATATTTAAAGATAACAATGTTTAATTTTTAGATTTCTACGGCCATCCTGTCCCAAAATTAGATCAGCTCCATGACAATATGTTAATTATCTTTCGTTTAACACATAATTTTTTTTTTGATAATGGAAGGCAAACAAGTAGACGGATTTCCTGATGGTAAAACATTCACGCCGCCCAGAGACACCAAAGGTGGTAATGGTGCGTTGCCAATCTGAGGCCGGGATGTTAAGCCTCCAGCAAAAGTTAGTTTACCGGCTACCTTACCCTCCAAACTGGAACACGTCAACGGCAAGCATTGGACGTTATGGCGGCAGGAATAGGTAAGGCGGTGGTACCAATCCAGGCTAGTCACTCTGAAACTCTACCACCTAGTAGGACGTCACGGTGTCAGCGACGATAAGCCTATGCTCGCCTTTTACGAGCTGCGTGGCACGAAGCCAGATGGTCTATTCTGCACAGGAGACCGGACCAACGCCGGGTAAAATTCCATCTCTATGAACGGAGAGTGAATCTAATTCAACTTGTATATATACCACCCGGACAAACATACACACCTACTGTATTTTTCAACATATGAAAACACTTCTACTGTTTCACTGTAATTGTTTTAAAATAAATCATGAAATAATAATATTAGCCAACCAGTTTCGCTTGTAAAGAATCTTTAGAGATATGTTACTTATTGTGAACAACCAAAAACGAAAGTTTGGCGGTTTCGTATTTGTATCGTATATTTCATGATTTATTTAAAAATATAAATTGAAACAGTTTTATTTATTACAAAAAAACGTAATGGAGTTCCACCAAGTGCCAAGGATGGGAACTATTCAATATACACACCTACATTCTAAATAAAAGCTTGCTAAAATAATATTTTTTATTTTATTTTTATAGGTATTATATTTACACTATATTTTTAGAATCTTTGTTTTATTATAGTATCCCCGATATCCCCGAAGAAGTAGGCAGAGGCACAACCAGGGCACCCACGACTAGCCGAAGAAACTAAGTCCCACAATGTGATAGGTGGCAAGACTATCTCTAACCGTGCACATATCCAATCCCGAGCTACATCTTTTTTTTTATTAGAAAATTGGAAAATAATCCCAAGACCTCATGCAGTCAAGTCCAACACCTGGACCACTAGACAACAGAGCGGTGATTTCATATTTTATTATTACTATAAAAAGATTTTGTAAATGGAATAAGACCAAAATTTATCTTATTATTGGAGAACAATAATCATAAAACCTTTGAGCCTGCTTAAATCTACCGAAAAAGGGTTTCCCTACAATCCCTTATGAATCCTGTTCAAACATTGATAGACCATTAAACGTTAGGACAGAAAATATTAAATAATGGTTTTTACTCAACGTTACGTGGAACGAACTAACCACGTTGAAGTTATCTGTGACTAGCAGTTACTAAGGGCTAGCCTTGAACCAAATCCATATAAATTAGATCACAAATCACAATGGCGTTAACAAACCATGATAGTTTTTTGTTGTATGGTTTGTAAATTTTTACAGCTGATCAGAAATTGCATATTAAAAAATTGGCGGAAAACGAGAGGTGATTTAAGTAATACATGTCTGTGTTTTTTTTATGATATTGGAAGACAAACAAGCAGACGAATTTCCTGATGGTAAGAAATTCACGCCACCCAAAAACACTAAAGGTGGTAATGGTGCGTTGCCAAACTGTGGCCGGGACGTTAGGCCTTAAGCAAAATAAATTTATAGGCTACCTTACCCTCCAAACCGGAACACGTCATGACTTTATGGTGGCAGGAATAGGTAAGGCGGTGGTATTGGTGAGTCTCTGCGAAACTCTACCACCTAGTCAGATGTCACGGTGTTAGTGACGGTAAGCCTATGCTTACGAGCTGCCTGGCAGGAAGGCAGATGGTCTATTCTGCAATGAAGCCCGGAACAACACGAGGAAAATGTGTATTGCATCTTAACCTTTGATAGCTCTTAAAGGGATGGGCAATTTTGATGCCGATGTTTTGTTTGCTAGCTGACCCAATTGAAATGGCTCTTGGCTACAATACATTTAAGTTTTGGTTTGGGGTTTCATAAGGAATTTTTAATTTTATCATTATTATAACAGTATTATTTTAAACTTAAACCGTCACGTATCATTTTTTTAAATTATTTATACGTTATATTTTACTTTATTTGTCGATATTTCGGTCTAGTTCCATAGTCCGTGGTCACGACGGGACTTATTATAACAACCAGAGTCTATGCAACTGACCGAAATATCGAAAAATAAAATATGTTATGGGTATTCCGTATAAATATTTAAAAATGTTATTATAACAGTGTTGAAAAGTAGATAATATATTTATTAATTTCTTTATTATTGGTTTCAATAAACGTTTTTAAAACATACTCGTGAATTCGTTCTAGTTTTCTGCCATAAAATGTAACAAAAGGTGACGTGGTACAAGCGAGCCGTTGAGGATTTGGAGTAAAATAAAAGTCATTTTTCAAAAGGATTTTCCTTGTCACGGCCGACCCTTAGAAACATTACAATTTGCCACCTCATGCTGTCCCAGATAGGACCAGCATTTGCAAATAGATTTTCCCGTGCTTTATGTAGTATTAGCCGACCTGCCGAACTTTGTTCCTACTGACGCAGACGGCTCCTAATAGTTTTACAAAACTAAGTTATTTTTTTAATTTATGATTCATATCGGATCTCCGATCTGAAATCAAAGTTTGTGAAATTGTAATAAATAGACAAACTTTTACATTTTTACATGAACATGTTTGGGATTTATAATAAAGTAGAAATGCTATAGAAACCTTCACACACATTCTAGATTTCAAGTTATGAAAGTAAGTTGGATCATGTCATAGCGTTATTCTGTCTGACAATGATATTTTAAAGAACCATAAAACAACACCAACCATTTCATTGGTATTTGATTCGAAAATTATTTTTTTGAAATATTTCACAACTATTTGCTGGTTGTGAAATGGTCACACATAAATTTTAACAACTTACAAGTCGTTTCTGAGTTACATTTAATAACGCTTACATTTTTCACTAATCTTGATCTATCTTTACAAAAAAGAACCTAGTTGGCTACAAGCCAAGTGATCCCATAACAAACATACAAAACAAAAGCAAACGGTCGAATAGACAACCTTCTCCTTTTCTGGAGTTGGCTATAAACGGAAGCATTGTCTATACTTATAATATTATAAAGAAGAAAGGTTTGATTTTTTGTTTGTTTGAAATGAATAAGCTCCGAAACTACTAAACCGATTTCAAAAATTCTTTCAAGTTTAGAATGCTACATTATTCCTGAGTGACATAGGCTTTGTTTCGTCAAAATCGGTGCAGTAGAAGGCAAGTTACGCAAGCGAAGCTGCGTGAAACCGCTAGTTACTCATGAAAAGTTGTCAATATGTAAAGAACTTATCTGCCTAAACCTATATTGTCAAAAACATTAGATTGATTAATTTCTGAGTTACAGCCAAATTTCTGTCCCATCTTCCACACAAGTTTAGATAACGAGCTATAATATATCTGATAAATTTCTTTGCAAAAAAGAGTATTTAACATTTAAATATCGCCCTAATCGGTACGGCAGATTAAATGAGAATCAGAGTAGGAAAATTCTAAATATAAAATTAGTTATTTGCACCAATTCCCTAAAAAAGGATTATTTATAATTTCTATTTATGACGCAAAGGCATGCTAGTTAACTATAAGACCGCCTTCAAGTGTCAACTAGCTGTTACCCTCGCCTTTGCTCGCGTAACAGTTACTGTACTGATTATTGTCCATGAATAAGGACTTTCATACAAATTTCAACCCCTTTCACCCTGATCCCATTTCCAGAAACGCTTAAACATGTATCTTCTTATTGTAATAAGCATCCCAAAAATAAGCTTTCATGTTTCTAACTTAGAAAATGGCGGTCTTCCATACAAACATTTAACCCCTATTTCACTCCCTTAGAGAAAGAATTTCCGAAATTGCGTCCTTAGTGGGTGTGTCCTCAATACAATGACCTTCAGCAAATTTCATGTCTGTGAATCTAGCTAGCATGGCTGTAAACAGTTTTTGCTCGGCGATGATAAATCAGTCAGTCAATTTATTACTGGTGCGCAGAATAGTCTAATACTATTCATTATTACATTAAAAGTATCTTCACGCCCATACCCCCAAGAAGTAACCAGAGGCACAGCCAGGGTATCCGCAACTAGCCGAAGACACTAAGTCCTATCACCAATCGGGTACATATCCAATCCCAAGCAACTTTTTTTAAAAAAATTGGAATAACCCAATTTTCTTTTTGTTGCCCGACTCGGGACTCGAACCCGGGATCTCATGCAGTAAAGTCCTACAACTGAACTGCTGGACTACAGAGGCGGCATCATGTTAGTACGGCTGAAAATTCAAAGCGATGCCTACGTAAACCTATTCTAATACTGCTATGAGTTTTTGCGTTAGACACATAATAATGCTACGTAAAATAGTTCTCAAGAGCACACCGTTGCTTATACTACAAAGAACGCACAAAACTCACACCACCGAGAAGATTCTACGTCTCTCAAGAGACTACCGCCTGCGAAATCGACGAAAATAAGGAAAACTTCCCTAAATACATTCAAATAAAAAAGTTCTTTCTTGACATAGACAAAATTTGGTTGACAAAACACAATATAGAACCTAATACAACTTGTGTAAAGCATTTACAAGTAAATCTCATTTCATAACTATGAAATGTTTTATTTTGAATTCCAATTTAGATTCGTATTCGTGTGTTCGGACTGTCTGGGGATATGGAAGGCGACAGCCAAGATTTTATTTTCCTCTAGTACCCTGTATTACAATTTCCCCTTAGGGCCTCCTTCGCACAGCCAATATTCAAACGGATGATGTTGCAAATCTGTTTTCGAGTTTAATATTTTCTCGGAAGCTTTAAAATAGGAACAAGTTCAAAGAGGATTTTGAAACGAGTTTAAGCTGTAGTTCCAGTATTTCAATTGTGTGGTTATTGCTGTCTTTGTTGTTTAAGTTATAGTTCAATTTAAGTTTCGAATAAGTTTCGTTAAAATATTTTGGTGGTTTTGTATAAGATTTAGATCCTATTAATATTATAAATGCGAAAGTTTGTAAGTATGGATGTATGGATGTTTGTTACTCTTTCACGCTCGAATGGCTGAACGGATTTGTCTGAAATTTGGAAGACAGATAGATTGTGACCTGGATTAACATATAGGCTATTTTTAATCCCGATCGCACACCGGGTTTCTGTGAAAACGCGGGCGAAGCCGCAGGTAGCAGCTAGTTCTAGATATAGTAGTTCATGACACTACTGGCAGGTTTTGCGATCCCTTTGCTCATATCATGCATGTATAACCAGAATTGTCAATAAACGACGATAGCCCGTCCTTTATTGGCAATTCTGGTTATACATAGTTATATCTATGCGAAAAAAATATGAAATGTCGTTGGAAAATCATAGACACATATCTTCACGCCAAATCACTTATAGGGTAAGCAGAGAGTATCAAGTGCCAAATATTGGGATTCTTGCAGCCCTCTCTGGTCTCTCTGACTTTTTCTGCATTCATTACCCTTTTCATACAAACACGCCGGTTTCGGAAACTCTTGATTCCACCATAGAATCGGGTATTATCCGATTTATAGCGCTATAATCTAATAATAATTAATTATAATAATCTAATAATTCTTAGGGCTATCTCATAGCCAGGGTCTTAAGCCAATGTGACTTTCCATCGAATACTATACGCTCAAGCACGGAACAACACAAAAGCGAGCACTCAAGCTTCGACAACTGTTACGTTTTGGTTAAAATAGGGTAATAATAAGAAGGAGTTTAGGAGTGTAGAGCTTTACAACATCCTAAATGGTAAATACGAAGCTTAAAATTCTTCAAATAGGCCTCCTATTTGATTACATAAGTATCATTACGTCCCTAAAGAGGTAGGCAGCAAAACAATCAGGCCACTTACTACTTTCCGAAGACGCTAAGTCCTACAACGTGATAGGTGGGAAGCTTATCGCCCACCGGGCACATGTCCAATCCCGAGTATCGTTACTTTTATTAGAAAATTGAAAAAAAAAACGACGGGTTGCACTGTGAAAACACGGGCAGAAGTGAAAACTTGTAAATTAACGTTGTGCATTTTCGATATTTTTAAATGGTTAGGGCATAGTTCTGCACGAATCGCTTTATTATCAGTACGAAAGTACTATCATTTATAGTGTAGTGGTAGTGGTAGAATACAATATTCATTTATGTCGCTATCGTACACAAACATGACAACACGAACATTCGCGTAAGCGCCCTGCGCCGTCTTACAAATTTTTGTCTTACGAAATTTCAGGTCACGTGTCCTGACGCGAGTTTAAAAGTTTTCACCCATTTCAAAAGAAGTGCGCAACACCGATAAAGAAGTTTTCACTTAAAAAAAATTGTTACGACTGTGTAGTATGGAACCATGTGAATTTGTGGTTAGAATCGTTATTGGATCGGCGGGAACCGATAAGATATGACAGGATCTTCTAAGCTTGGTCCCTACCAAACGTCAGTGGCCGCGGTTTTGGTGCTAGTATCAGGTTCGGTGGGGCAACCATTATTTCAAAGTAACGGACGGTCCGATCGAGTAAAACTAGATCGCAACCTCTTTGTGCACATACTGGCAACTGGAGGCAGTATTCCTATTCTGAATAACTTGTAAACTAGAAAATTATAAAATATTACAAAATTCCGTAATAAAAATAACAGATTGGATGTATGTGCCCTATTGGCGATAAGCTTTCCACCTATCACATTGTGGGACATAGTGTCTTCGGCTAGTCATGGGTGCCCTGGTTATACCTCTGCCTACCTGTTCGGGAAATGGGCGTAAAGAACTTATTCAAGAAGTGTTCATTCTTAAGGTAGGTAGAGAAGGAAACATTATTGAATTTAGAATTTAGAATATTTATAAATTTGTTGAAGTAGTAAAGTATCTTCACGCCCATATCCCCGAAGAGGTAGGCAGAGGCACAACCAGGGCACCCACGATTAGCCGAAGATACTAAGTCCCCTACAATGTGATAGGTGGCAAGCCTATCGCCAACCGGGCACATATCCTATCCCGAACAACATTTTTTTTTATTAGAAAATTTGGAAAAACCCAATTTTCTTTTTGTTGCCCGACCCGGGATTCGAACCCGGGACCTCATGCAGTCAAGTCCAACAATTGAACCGCTAAACCACAGAGGCGAAGATTGTTGAAGTAGTCTTAATTATACTGTAAAGGTGATGTATCTAACTGTAAAACTTAGCCAAGAAGTGTATTGTAAATCACTTTACCAACAAAAATATTTTTTACCATAAAAATGTTTAAAAAAATTATAAATTTGCAAATTTGATTCTGTTCGCTACAGCAGTGGTTTAATCTGTGTAACTTTTTAAATATTTGACGAATATAATTCTATTAGTATATATTAAAACATTTAACATTTTACGTTTTCGATATTTGAATGTTCAACTTTTTGTGTTAGTCGTCCGAAATATTCATTGGATTTGAAAGCCAAATATCGGATTGAGATAAACTATAATATTACTTTCCCTACCGTGTTCAATTGAAAATCCTTTTACAGATTATATTCTCCCTGTTGGTCCGAGTCAGATAAGTGGAATATACCAAACTAGACAAACATAGGTTAAAAAGTAGACCCAATAGGACCACGGGCAGTAGAGTGCTGTGGTGCAACTTGCTCAATCAGGGATCTACCTATCTAAATATTCTATATTGACTCTGTCATATTCCAGCCTTGAAGGTTGGGTAGCTGGTAGACTTGTACAATTGACCTTACATCCCGACCACAGGTCAGCGACGTACCTATAGCATCTAAGGTATATGCCACGGTTATCTCTTACCGTTCGGAGACATAATATTTTGTGCTTGTTCACATTAAAAAATATACTAATGCCTCCCGCGGTTTCACTTGTGCTCAAACCAACTTTAAGGCGTTGTATATTTAATACAGTAATTATGTAAGATATGTGCGGATTGGTACCACACCTTTTCTTCTATTCCTGTCGCTATAACGTCAGTGCTTGCCGTTGACGTGTTCCGGTCCGGAGGGTAAGGTAGCCGGTAAACTTACTTTTACTCGAGGCCTTCCATCCCAGCCTCAGGTTGGCAACGCACCATTACCACCTTTGGTGTCTCTAGGCGGCGTGAATTTCTTACCATCAGAAAATCCGTGTGCTTGTTTGCCTTCTAATATTATCAAAAAACAATTGAAGAGCATAAATTTCGCTTGTAAAGATTCAGTCACCAATAGTAGAGCATACTGTTCTAACCAGGGTTGTGCACAGAGATTCCAGTCAAAGTAGGCACAGACTTTTAGCTAAAAACTTACCAATTTTAGTTTAGATTTGCGTCGCGCTATCACCACAAAAAGTTGTTTGCTTCATATGACACAGCGTCATTGATAATAATAATAGTTATGAAAAGTTTTTATGGCCATCATAAATAAGTTATCACCCTTCAATTTAATAGTAATTAAAGTGTTTATCTAATTAAAACATATTATAAAGTACATAGAAACTGGTTTTCACTAAACAAATTCTAAACATAGTACAAACTATAATTATTTTGGTTTTTGACTAAACACCAACAGCAGTAGATATTACCAACTCATTAAATCCCGGTTGCTGTTGTTGATCCTGAAGGTTATTAGTATGACTGCTTTAATAGCGTATACGCGTATGCTGGACTTTTAAAATGATTAACACCTTAAAAATGTTATAGACGAATCATTTTTTCCAGCTAAACCTAATTTAAAAGTCACTTATTTCAATAAAAATGGCTGAATGTGAAACATAATACTTCGATGCTACCAATATTTATAAAAATAAGCACTGCCTTTTTCCAACTCGCACACTTATAGAAACTTTTCGTATGTACGCGCATTCCCTCACTCATCAATAATATTTTTCATTTATATGACACTAGCGGCCCGGTACGTGCTTTGCACCGCATATGACGGTGATATATATGACCGCATGAATGACATAACAAAAAAGAAAACACAACTGAAAAAAGTTTCGATTTGGCTGAAAAATACCCTTGCAATTCCAAAATGGTGTAACACTTATTTGAAAAACTCATACTAGGACATTTAAAAATAATTTTCGGGAACAATTCCCCTGCAAAACAAAACATATCAATCAAACAATAGTCTTAAATTTCTAAGCAAATGCACTTTTAAATGTCTATTCTGTTCCTTTGATGTTACTGCCCGTTAATTCTCAAGATTGGAGTACTGTACATACCTCAAACACTCAAGTACAGTCTAGCTACGTAACCTTTTGGGACTACTTGTATAGATGTAAAATTACACGGACAATATATAAAATTGAGATACAGCTAGTTCGTGCCTTTCCTTAGTTTCATCTTAGTTTTTTCATAAACTAAGACGACGAAGAAATCAAAATGACATGAATTTAAAATTTTAATGCACACGCAATCTAGGTAAGCAGTGCCTAAATGCCTGTATGAATTGCACACCATTGGTTCTAACTAGGTAGACCCATGCTCAAGGGTCATGGCATTTAGGTCATAATAGAAACTAAAAATTTAAATAGAAAATACGTTTCCAATTAGTACAATTAATATAGAAGCAGTCTGTTATGTCTCCTAACAGAACGCGTCGCTGGTAAGGAAATTTTATAATTTCCTCTTCATTATATCTCACTGACGAGGTTCCTTTATATTTTAAAGTAAAGAGAGTTACGTTTCTACGTCAGGCAATGAATAATTCAGGGCAGAACGGAAACTGCGTATTTACATAAGCAAATTGGGTGCTTGAAGCGAAGGGCTACTGTACAATAAAAGTAGGGTAGTATGAAGTTCGGACGATTGACTTACTGACTGACTTACATTTATAACCGGTATTTTCCCGTTTTGGTCTGGGTCTTTTTCATAGAATAAACTATCTATCTGACTACTTGGCAACTCGTAGGAGACGAGATTCTATTTGACCATGTTGGACTAGGTTCTTTTATTAGAGTAAACTATCTACACTACTACCTGTCAGTTCTTAAGAGGCAAACCGTTGCTGTATTTGTAGAATAGACCCATCCACCTTACTACGTGGGAGCTAGTTAGAGGCGAGCCATTATTTCCCCGTGTTAGTCCAGGTACTTTAGTAGAAAAGACCATCTGTGTCTGCGTCCAAAGACTACCTGACCGTTCTTACGAGACGTATAATTTTCCCGTCAGTCCGGGTTCTTTTCGCAGAACAAACCTTCTGCCGTACCTATCAGTTTCTATGAGGCGGGCATAGGCTATCTTAGTCATAATTAACAAGATCAGCGATGGTAAAATGAGGCACAGCAACTTGTCCGAGTAAGGATCCAACGCCTTACCTATTATTGCCGCATTTCATTAATAGGCCCGAGTAGCAATGGACATGCACATTAGGTTCAACACTCCGAGTGACGCACCGATACCATCTATGGTGTCTATATGCCACGTTTGTTTCATACCATCAGAAGAATCATGTGCCATATTTGATGTCATATTTGATTTGATGTCACATCAAATTAAAAAAAATATCCAGACTTCTGCATTTACGAGAAAAGTCATCCCCTTTTAAAAGTTGTTGCCGTTAATAATAATAATAATTGTAAAGAGTGTCGCGGATGTTTGATGTTTATGTTTGATAACCTTGAGATAAAATTTTAGTTTCTTCAAAAAATAATAAATATTCTTTTCTAGGTTGGTATCGCACTCCCATTTCGGAGCTCAAGGTCATTAACCGTTAGGCGAGATGTATATTAAAGCTATCCAAGTCACAATATCTTACCGCCTTGTTGGTACACGTACTTGTATAAGCCCACCGACCTACAGCAAGGTTAAGATTCGATTCCTGACGTGGGTAAGTATTTCTGTGATGAAGATTTAGACGTCTTCAATTTCAAGTCTGAATGTTTATTAAATTTATTCTGGTATCTCTGTGTGCTAGGATCGACGACTTACACCCATAACACAAGCATATTATTTGCATACTTTATTCACTATATGTGACTTGTCAAGGAATATTCATTTATTTAATTTTATCATCTATGCTATCAACAGACATTTTTATTTATCTCTTACCATCAGAAGAACCGTGTGTTTGTTTGTTCTATGTCTGTTAAAAATGAATGCACAAAATCGATTAAAATTTCGATATGAAAAAAATATCTTCAAGCCCATATCTCCAAAGTAATAGGCAGAGACACAACCAGAGCACCCAAGAGCAGCCGAATATAATAACTTAAAAGCTCTATCCAATTGCCATAAAATAAATATTATAACATTTTAAGGGTAAATTCTATTTAGTAATAACACTAAAATTAAAAAACGTACAACAAACCCACACGATACCTA
>NJDC01004327.1:13311-33298 GCA_002245475.1 Calephelis virginiensis
GTTTCAATTTCAATTACAAATAGGACTTTAAATATAGATTTGTTTAAAGCGCAATATTTGTATTTTTACAAAATTGTAGGAGAGACAATTCTGTACGTTCAAGATCTTTAAAAAAAGGTGCAGGGGACTGAAAATGGGCAGCAGAACCCATTTTTAAAATTTTTAGTAATATTGTCTGGTTGTCAATATATATTGTCTGGTCGTATAATTCATTAACGTCATATAAAATGTTTACTCATTTTCATTCTTTTATTCATTAATAATTGTTTTGTATTATATATTTGGTTTGGATAGTTGAGCCCGTTCTTGAGCTATAAAATTACAACGAAAAGTGGCATTGATTTATATACATATAATATATACAGGACGTCCCAAAAGGTTACGTAGCTGGGAAAGAGAAGAGGTGGTCACAAGGACCACCATAAAAATTTAAAAATAAAATTTCCTCTGGGTATTGAAAAAAAATAAATGGCATCTTTTAAAAAGGTAAAAATTTTAAAATTTTACACCTTATGGGACTATTTTGCTAACTGTACCTACCTGTATAAAAGATGTAACGTAATCCTCAATAACCCTTTGTCAAATTGAATTAAAAAAACAATACTTATCTAACCAAGATTTTAAACAAAATTAAGTTCTTGTCCAGTCAAGGACTTTGTTATTACAATTTAACTCAAATTTCCCCATGTGTACTGCAAAAAAAAAGTATAACGCAACTCCGGCGAGTAACTCAAAAAGATAGGTAATTTTCTTGCAATTCCAAAATGGTATAACACTTGGTCTAAATCTGCAAAGAAGCCCGGACCAATACGGATGAAACGATTACTAAATTCAGAATACATCAATATCGTTCAAAATATTGTTTTTGTCAAAAAATTGACAAAAAGTTAAGTTTAGTCTCTATAAATTCATTACGTTAATGATTCAAAAATAGACAACCAATTATTTTGAAACATCCGAGTGGATAGAGACCTTGTTAAAATATTTGGTCGTAGTTCTCATTTTTACTTCACAAACAATAACACGGAAAGCGAACAAACATTCCACAAAGAAAAGAATTCAATATTATAGTCGCGAATATCAGACTTTCGAGCAATATTTGCGGGACAGCTTTCAGGCAATATGGGATTCTGAACAAACTTGTAATTTCTAGTTGTTGTTTTTTTCTATTTACTCAATTTTTACTGTTAAGTATTTATGTTACATTATGTATTATGTTTATGTATATAACATAAAATGTTATATTTCTTAAACATAAATGAGAGCGCTTTTCAAAACATGTAATGTTACGCTCGCAGATAAGCTCTCTTTCACAATAGTAAGATTAGACAGAGAAGTACTGAAAAAAAAGACGGGTTGCACTCCGCGAGTGCCAGCAGAAGTGAAAACTTGAATATTAACGTTGTGCATTTTTGATATTTTGGAATGGTTAGAGAATAATTTTGCACGAATTGCTTTAATTATATCAGTATGAAAGTACTATAATTTATGTGGTAGAATGCAATATTCATTTAATGCGCTATCGTACACAAACATGACAATACGATCATTCGCGCAAGCGCCCTGTACCGTCTTATTCGCGCAAGCGCCCTTCGCCGTCTTACGAATTTTGGATCAGCTCACGTGTCCTGACGCGAGCTTATAAGTTTTTACCCATTCTAAAAAAGTGCGCAACGGCGCTAAAAAAAATTTCACTTCAAAAAATTGTGTCATAATTAAAAAGCGTTCCATTGGGTCGGTAGTGTGGAAATAATGGTAAAACATTGACAAAACATATACAATATATTAATGTGGCTAGTTGTAGGTATCCGGGGAGACCAATGCTGACATTCTAGATCCACGACTAACCGAAGACACTTAGTCCTGCAAAGTGATAGGTGGCAAGAATATCGCCATCCGCGCACATATCCAATCTGTCAACGTTATTTTTATAAGAAAATTTAAAATACACATTTTCTAATTTTTTTTCCTGTCCGGAAATCGAACCCGGCACCTCAAGTCCGACTCCGGATGGCTAGACCACAGAGGCGGTGGCGATATTATTAGGTATTAGGTGTTATGATTAGGTATGTAGGTGGTGTCAACGGATTTAAAAACCAGAATGTTTTTATGAACATTTTTAGTTTTAAGTACTCGATACTCTACCTACCATGCAAGGGAATTTTTTTTTTTTTTTTTCGAAATGACTACTGTTGTGTACGTCTATTGACTTTAACAACGTCACCGGGCAAGGGAATTGGCATAAAGTTATGCACGTGATTATGAATCTGTTCACGTTTTTTCAAAATTATTTTCTAACTGTTTCGGGTAATTCTTGCATTCTGAAATGCATAGACTGTTTCACGAAAACCACTTGCGAGCTGTGGAGATAATTGATGGCCATTTTGTCCATTTCCGGGTTGTAAAGTTATCGGTGCCCTATTCCGCTATGATGGGTCAGAGAATTGGGGCTTTGAATCTCAAATGAACAATCAATGAACACATTTAAATATTATAAATGCGAAAGTTTGTCTGTTTGTTACTCCTTCACGTAAAAACTGCTGAACGAATTTTCCTTAAATTTGGTACACACGTAGAGAGTAGGATTAACACATAGGATAGCTTTATCCCGAAATAATGTTCCTGTGGGACCACGCGGGCAACGCCGCAGGCAACAGCTACTATCTACATAAGTTAAATTATTTACTCTGTTTGTTCTCTTAGCAAAAAATCTACACGGGTCTATCTCAAAATTTTATACAATATTATCCGCTTTACTCTCATACAGCTACAATACGTCGAAACAAATAATTTCTGATATCAGTTTAGATTAATTTACTAACACTTTTACAAGCAAATAGCACAAGTGTAATATTCCCTCACAAGCAAATATTTTTTATGATATTGGAAGGCAAACAAGCAGACGGATTTCCTGATGGCAAGAAACCTAAAGACACCAAAGGTGGTAATGGTGCGTTGCCAACTTGAGGCTGGGATGTTAGGCCTCTAACAAACGTAAGTTTACCAACCAGCCTTCAAACCGGAACACGTCATGACGTAATGATGGCAGGAATAGGTAAGGACCGCCTTATATCAATCCGGGTGAGTCGTTACGAAACTCTACAACCTAGTCAGATGTCACGGTGTTAGTGACGGTAAGGCTATGCTCGCCTTTTACGAGCTGCCTGGCAGGAAGGCAGATGGTCTATTCTGCAAGGCAGGCCGGACCAATACGGGGTAAATATCCCCGGACGAGTTACACAAATTGAATCTAATTCAAAAATAAGCAAATTTAGGCCTGTGTCACGGGTATTAGTCAAAAATAGAAATACCTAAATAGATACCAGGACGAATTAAAAAACAATAATATTTATCAGACAAATGCCTGTCCCTGTCGGGAATCGTACCTGCTCCTAGCGGTAGCTCGCTGGAGTTAGGCGTGTACACTAGTCCCTTGACCAACGAGGCGGTCAATAAAAATAACTACATTAATAATAAACCGACTTCAAAACTAAAAACTACATTCATAATAAACCGACTTCAAAACAAGAACAATTTTGAAGATTAGGCAAGATTAGTTAAAATTTTATGCGCTATTAAGTATAACTCAAAAACACTAGGCGGATCATGATATAACGAATGTGGGACCATATCGAAACCCTAAGCCATCTTTCTAAAAAATAACCATTAAAACGGTTAACGATTGGCCGAATAATCGCGCCACAATATAAAAAAACATAAAGTCGAATGAAGAACCTCCTCCTCTTTTGGAGTCGGTAAAATAAAAGTGCACCTTTTATCTGATTTGATTGATCTATGGTCTAGCTGCCCAGCGTCGGCTTATTGAGGTCCCGGGTCGGGCAACTAAAAAACTAGAAAAGATAAGATATAACTAGATAAGATAGACTTGCCACCTATCACATTGTGGGACTTAGTGTCTTCGGGTAATCGTGGGTGCCTTGGTTGTGTCTCTGCCTACCTCTTCCGAGATATGGATGTGAAGATACTTTACACCTTTCATCAATACCACAAACCTGGATTTGAAGATTGACAAAGACTAAAGTATAGCAAGGTTTTAAAATCAATAAGGTGAAACATAGCAAAAGTCCTTATCCGTTTCCAATTGAATGATATTCAATACAGTTCTCGTAACGAAGGTGTTTACACAAACATCGGAATTGATATATGACTTGTGTTCAATGTATGGAAATGTTTCGAAGTAATGTAAATAGGGATAATGTTATCGTACGTATGTGAAAATACATTTACATGTAAAAACGCCTGATAGAAAATTTAGCTTTTCCATAACTGAGGCTGAAATAAATCGTGCGCACAGAAACTGAAAAAACTAACGCCAATGTCTTTTCGCGTTGTATTTTTATAGTTTTTTAAGTTAAAACTTTTTTAGCGGGCACTTTTTTTGGAATGGGTAAAAACTTCTAAACTCGCGTGACGACATGTGACCTGATCGAAAATTCGTAAGACGGCGCAGGGCGCTTGCGCGAATGTTTGTGTTGTCATGTTTGTGTACGATGTATTGTATTCTACCACATAAATGATAATACTTTCATACTGATAAAGCAATTCGTGCAAAATTATTCCCTAACCAAATTTCCCTAATTAAAAAATGTCAGAAATGCACAACGTTAATATTCAAGTTTTCACTTCTGCTGGCACTCCCGAGGTGCAACCCGTCGCTTTTTTAAAGGCTATTCCTCAAATTGACTATATGTTTATAATGTGATTGCTCGAGCCAATAAGTAACCCATTTTTTTGATTTATTTAATAGGTTGGTCATGATTCCGAGATGGTCCAACATAAATTTTATCAACAGTGTCAGTACCCTCTTCACTTTTTTAAGTTATTTATATGCATATTATACATAGAAATGTGTGCCCTTTCCGAGTGATCATCGTATCGTGCTTCAAACGGTGAACCGAAATTTGGTATAGGAGAAGGTCCTTAAGAAGATAAAAACAGGAAAAATTGCATGGCAAATAGAAAATATAAACTGAAAGATGGGAATCAAGTTCGCCGGCATAGCTAGTTCTTAATAATGAATAATTTTTCGTTTATTGATACTTGTCTGATCATGATAAAAGTGGTAGGAAATAAAGTAGTTTTCCGCTGTCTGTCTGTACATACGGACAGTCAATTTGTTTTCTTCGCTTAGGTTTTTAAAACCTCGCTAAGGATTGTCATGCGCTTTTTTAACAGATAGATTGATTCAAGAAGAAGCTAGGACGGGCTGCTAGTAGATCATAATTTTAGCATTTTTTGGATATATTTTAGTTAATTTGGTAATTTAGTAAATTTAGGAATTTAATAAATTAAGTAGGTAAACATTTCGGCGTCGTGCTTAACTTCTTGAGGTCCTGGGTTCGATCCCCGGGTCGGGCAGTAAAAAAACTTTGAAATTCTGTTTTCTAATAAAAGTAACGTTGTCCGGGATTGGATATATGTGCCCAGTTGGTAATAGGCATGCCACCTATCATATGTGGGATTTAGTGTCTTTGGCTAGTCGTGGTGTCCTTGTTGTGCATCTGCCTATCCCTTTAGTGACATCTGTGCTTAAAGATACTTTTTTTAAACTTCTTATTTTGTTTGGTATTTTGAAAATTTTACTTGCATCAAGTTTTGCTTATTTTTAAGGATGGAATGTATATAAAAATTGAGGTTGATTTTAACCGACACCGAAAAAAGGAGGAGGTTCTTAATTAATTGTATGTTTACTTTTTAATTTATATTGTACGTTTATTTTATGTTTATTTACGCGAATACTCCGTCAATAGCTAAATGATTTTAATGGTTCTTTTTTACAAATATAGGTCGTCATTCCGAGGTAGTCTCATATTAGTTGTATAATGATCAACTAGTGGTTCTTAAGTAGTATTTAATCGTCCATAAATATGATAGATAACTATTTTTGTGGGATTTTTTAATCATTTGATTCATTTTAGGAATTATCTCGTATTGTGTATTTCCTCGTTGCCGCCTAATCTCACTACATGGGCTTGAGTAATGAGGCCACCGCTTTACCCAAGACCTTAACATAACTTATGACGACTTACGACTAATTATAATTGAATCCCGATTTTGCAAAATTTGATGCGAATGTATACTTGACTAATGGCAAAATACTAACGTAAATACCAAAACCTAAAAAAAAAACAATTATCAAATCGCGATCTGGTAGGTACCCATCGAAATAGTTGAAATCTGTTTTGGAGTTTTACTTCGCTTAACTTTAGTAGCTAAACTGTGTTTAAATTATTAATATCTTAATACATGAGGGTCTGTAGCTCAAATAAAAAAAGCAATAATAGACAATAATTATGTGAACAAAGCCGCAGCTAAAAGTTAATAATAAATAAACCCATACTAAAACATTTTCAATCAAATTCGGAATAGATTTTTAGCAATGCCACAAAGCTGACTTTGAAAGGTGTTACAAAGGCTTTGAAGTATCGCGAGGTTTTGAAATCAATAAGGTGAAACACAACAAAGGTCTTTATCCGTTTTCAATTGAGTGATATTCAATACAGTTCTGATAACGAAAGTGTTTACACAAACATCGAAATTGATATATGACTTGTTTGCGGAAATCTTTAAAAGTAATATAAACAACAAAATAATTTCTTTGTTCTAGATATATAAGTGAATTTTCCCCTTGTTCGGGCTCCTTTGCAGAATAGATCCTCTTCCTTGCTGCCAGTCGCTGCTCGTGAAAGGTGAGCATAGGCTTACCATTAGTAACACCGTGACATCTGGCAAAGTTTACCACCGACTCGCTCAGATTGGTACCACCGCCTTACCTATTTCTGCCACCATAATGTCAGCGCTTGCTGCTGACGTGTTCCGGTTCGAAAGATAAGGTAGCCGGGTCAGGTCAGGTCACGTAATCAGGTCCCAGCTTCAGGTTGGCAACGCATTTCCTGATGGTAAGGAATTACCGCCGCCTAGAGACACCAAAGTTGGTAATGCGTCGCCAAGCTGAGGCCGGGATGTTAGGCCTCTAGCAAAAGTAAGTTTACGACTACGTTTTGCTTTCAGAAAACCAGACTGTTCATTTTCATTCGAAATTTAAAATCATACCAAATGGTTCCTCAACACTCCCACAAAACGGGAAAAGTGAGGTGAAAAAACTATAGTTAACTTAGAATTGTTCGGTGGTTTTTACATTAATATTCATTTTATCTTCACTCCCGAAGTTATGAAATTTTTATTTCAATATTTGTTATAAAACAGCCTTTACCCGTGGTAATGGATTTTGAATAAAGTAATATGATTATTTTAATGCTTTCTACAGATTATAAAATTGTTATTATATGTTGGATAATCTTTTATTTGAAAAGTTATTTAACAAAAACCCATTTTATTATTTACAGTTCTGATATTACTTTAATCGAACAATGGAAAATATTTTCAATAAACTTTCAGCCAAAAACCATAATTGCCAGGAGTAGTTATGATAATAGAAGTTCGATACACACACACACACACACACACACACGCACACACACACAAACATATGAAAAATATCTTCACGCCCATATCCCCGAAGAGGTAGGCAGAGTTAGAATCAGGCAACCACAACTAGCCGAAAACACTAGTCCCACTAGTCCTAGTGGCAAGCCTATCGGCAGTCGGGAACATATCTAAACCCGAGCAACGTTTTTTTTATTAGAAAATTGGAAAAAATCAACTTTCTTTTTGTTGCCCGACCCGGGATTTAAACTCGGAACCTCAGGTAGCCAAATCTAACAACTGAGCAGCAAGATCACAAAGGCGAGTTGACATATAAAAAATATTGCAATATTACAAGAATGATTAGTCACAGCGTATAAAATTTTACTACGAACTGAAATACAAAGTAAGTTAACAATAGTATTGGATGTAAACGACATTTAGTTTTGACAAAGTTGCAAACAATATTGCGACTTTGCAATGTAATTCGGATTTAGTACGTTTACAATGTTTTGGAATTATTTCACAACGATTTAAAAGAAAAACTACAAGTCGTGTTATGCATAAGATTTCAAGTTAATCTCTTAAACCTAATAATAATAATAATAAAATTTCTAGCTTTAAATCCTTTGAGTACATTACTCTAGGATTTAAAACTAGGTTACCGGTTGCGTAGAAGGGGTGAGTCTATTTGTCATCTTTTGTACATAGATGATCTCAAATTGTTTGCATCAAATAAACCAGACTTGTTGTCACTACTTAATGTAACACATACATTTAGTAGCAACATAAGAATGGAGTTTGGAGTAGATAAATGTGCGGTTATACATGTGCAAATGGGGAAGGTTGTACACAGCGACTATTTACAACTTTCAAAGACAATATCCCTCAGGTCTCTCTCCGAAACCGATACTTACAATTATCTTGGTATGACAGAGTGTCTAGGTATACTTGACCGGGACGTTAAACAGCTGGTGACTGAACGTTTCTTTGACCGCTTGACAAAAGTGTTGAAAAGCCTTTTGTCAGGAGGTAATCAGGTTCGCAATTTCAACGGCTGGGTGATGCCTGTTTTAGTATACACTTTTGGCATATTAAGGTGGACTCAGACAGAACTAGATACTCTGGACCGAAGAGTCCGTAAACTATTGAGAACATACCGCATGCATCATCCACGCTCATCTGTGATGAGATTGTATATTCCTCGGAAATCTGGAGGACGTGGCTTCCTTAATGCCAAAAGCCTTCATAACCGTGAAGTATACAATCTTAGAGAATACTTCCTATATGTTGAGTATGAAATGCATCGTGATGATGTCTCAGTAGATAATGGATTGACTCCGCTCTCCTTAGGTAAAGAAAACTGGCATAAACCGGTGATACTTAGCACTCAGGATCGCTTGAACGTATGGAAGAGCAAAGAACTACATGGTCGATTTTATCAGGTTCTTTATGGGCCTGATGTCGATGTACAAGCCTCCGTGTCTTGGTTACGATTCAGTGATCTCTTTGCTGAAACCGAATGCTTTGCTTGTGCAATTGCGGACAAGGTTGTCAAGACGAATAACTATCGGAAATACATCATGAAGGATGACACGGTTGACCTATTATGTCGGGCGTGCCATCGTCCTGGTTAGTCTATTAGACATATTATTTCCGGTTGTTCCCATCTTGCCAACGGCGAGTACTTGTACAGGCATAACCAAGTAGCCAAGATAATTCACCAGCAACTTGCTCTTCGATATGGACTTGTCGGTTTTGAAGTGCCTCACTATCGACCAATATTAATAATCAATCCTGATCCAAAACTTGCTGTCCAAGATTGATATTTTGATCCATTTTTATGTTATCGCTTGCAAATAACATATCTTTGGACAGGGTAAATATGGCAATTACGTATGGAATAGGCCGCCGGATACGCAGCTATCTAGATTGCTTGAAATCCATTAGATTGAGATGCAATATTAACATTGGTTATACGCCGGAGCAAGATCTCGAAAATAGCCATGCAAAGCTCTACTGGGACCGGTCTGTCATCACGGACAGTACTATTGTCGCCAATAAGCCTGACATCGCGCTGGTAGATCGGTTGGAGCACCGGGATTTTCTTCTTGATATCACTGTTCCAGAACTGTGTTCGTGAAAGCTGAGAAGTAAAAATTGTCAAAATACATAGGCTTGGCTTACGAGGTAACCGACATGTGGGATGTTGATTCAACAACAATTGTCCCGATAGTCGTGTCAGTAAACGGTCTTATTGCGAAGAGTCTCGACCAATACCTTAAGAGAATCGCTCTCCAACGTTGGCTTAAGGGCCGGATTCAGAAGGCAGCAATTTTGGGGACGGCCCGCATTGTACGGAGATTCCTCAGTCTGTCTTCCTGACCACTGACGGTTTAGTTGTAAGACCACCGTCTTTGGGGCTCTATTTTTTATGTTTATATTTTTAATAATTTATTTTTATATTGTTAAATATATACATAAGAAATAATACCAATAAATGATAATAATATATTTTTATAATAAATCTACCACCGGATCGGAACGCGGCCGCACACTGAGAAGATCCAGCAAGAAACTTAGCGGGCTTGTCTTTTTTTTTTAAACATGCTTACAAAAATTAATGTAATGATAAATTATATTTGTAAGAGATTGGCTTGAGGAGCAATTAATTCCAAGCCGTCTTATCAACTAAATGTTCGGCAATGGTATGATAGCCCTTTTCATTTAATTTACATTTAACACATTTCTTAAATTTATTAAATAGAAGTTCTTTTATATAATTGGGAAGTTTATTGTAGAAATGTATACATTGTCCCATGAAAGAATGGCTTACTCTGTGGAGACGAGACACATGCACAGCAAGATTATTTTTCACAATTTCTTTTAAATGAACTTGAATTTCTGTGAACATACACTAAATTTTCAAAGATATACTGGGATGCTACAGTTAGAATTTTGATTTCTTTGAATTTTTCTCTCAGGGAAACTCTTAGGCCTAGGTTATAAATTGCCCTTATGGCTCTCTTTTATAAAATGAATATAGTGTTTGCTTCGGCAGAACTCCCCCAGAGAAGAATTCCATACGACATTATGCTGTTAAAATAACTAAAATAAACCATCCTAGCGGTTTCAACATCAGTTAATTGTCTCATTTTTTTTAGCAGCATAAGCTGCTGAGCTTAACCTTATTGCAAGTTTATCAATGTGCGGGCCCCATTGCAATTTTTTATCAATAGTTATTCCTAAAAAGGTAGTAGACTCTACCAGGTCCAACTTGTTCCCATTTAGTTGTACGTTGGTATCTACTTGCCTCACATTTGGCATTGAAAATTTAAAACAATTACTTTTTTTTTCATTCAAAAAAAGATTATTTATTCTGAACCAGTGTACAACTTTGGAAATCGCATTGTTCGTTTCGCCATACTTACCCAGTTGCCTTTTCACTTTAAATGTAACAATACAATTTCGTGTTCGTCTCTTACGTAGTAAGGTAAGTCATTAATATATACAAGGAACAAAAATAGACCAAGAATAGAGCCCTGGGGCACACCCATCGTAACAGCAGCACCTGTCAATTTTTTACCGTTAATCACGACTTTCTGAATTCTCCCATTCAAACAAGAAATCAGAAGATCGAGTGTCTTATTTCTAAGTCCATAATGGCGCAGTTTTCTGATCAATCTATCGTGGCTAGTGTGTCTTTAGCACATAATTGCTAAGAGCCACTTGCAAGTTAAAGTAAGCAAGTAGGGTTAAATCACCTAGCATTTGACAGTTTAACTCAATGTTAAATGTAACCCGGGAATGTGCAAGTGGCCCAAAAAGAATATATTGTTCATAACTTTCTCTATGAACGCATAACGTATTCATAAAAAAAATGTAGGTTATTATTTTAAATTATCAAGAGTTTGATTACTTTAAAGATTGATAAATCCTTCGTTAACTGCAGGATTTATTAAATTTTTATTTGATTGTGTGATATCGCGTATGCATCCGCCCACTGTTATTTTTTTAAAAGTATGATCGTTGACGTCAAGCAATTACTTGATGTTGTAGAATCAACCTTAATTTTACTAATTCTGCGTTAACAGTGTTACTGTTGACAGAATGTGACAAGACTAACTAACTTTCCCACCACCCACCACCACGACCGGACAACGAATAAAGTAAGAGCTCGGGAAACAATATAAAATGTCACGTCCTTCGTATGTGACACCCCTACTTAAAGTTCTGACCACCCATCAGCGTGATTAATTCACGAATAACGCCGCCATAACGTCATGACGTGTTTTGGTTTGGAGCGTAAGGAAGCCGGTAAACTTACTTTTGCTCGAGGCCCAACATCCCGGCCTCAGGTTAGCAACGCACCATTACCAAGTTTGGTATCTCTAGGCGGCGAGAATTTCTTACCATCAGGAAATCCGTCTGCTTGTTTGCCTTCTAATATCATAAAAAAATAAAGTCTGGACACGGAGAATAAAACGAGTAGTCACGTCTTTCGCCGACTTTGTCGATGAACTCACCACTCCCCCGTGTTGGTCTGGGCTGGCTGGGCACTTCGTAAAAGGCGAGCATAGGCTTTCCGTCACTAGCACCGTTTCGCAGCAACTGTCCAGATTAGTACCATGGCCTCACCTATTCCTACTACCATAACGTTGATGCTTGCCGTTGAAGTGTTCCGGTTCGGAAGGTTATGTAGCCGGTTAACTTATTTTTGCTCTAGGTCTAAGATTCTGGCCTTAGGTTGGCAGCGCACCTTTATCACTTTTGGTGTCTCTAGGCGGCGGTAATTTCTTACCATCAGGAAAGCAGTCTGCTTGTTTGCCTTCCATTATCATAAATAAAAACACTAAATCGCATTCGCATAGGTTTCGCCTCGACACCGAGGCATCTTCAGGAAATCGACCGTACCGTACAAACGATGACACACAAGTCTCATGTGTCGTTGTTTGTATGTGTGTGAGTATTCTTTCTTTTAAACTTGTGTTAAAATCATTTTAACATTCTAGATTTGGTCTCCTTATTGACTCATTATTATTTCTCCTATTTATCTGGGGTAAAATAAGAAAAGAGAAAGTATATGCTCCATCTTAACGACAAAGCATTAAACTGATTTTTATATTTTAAAAAAAAATATTTAACTTTGGAGAAGTACCTACGTATGTAACGAAGCAATAGTAGTCTGGTCGAAGTAATTAAGAAAGTTATTATTTTCTTCTGCAGCGTGGTTTGTTGTGGGCTTGGCCTTTGGCTAGTGCTAGGACTATTTGCACTTCCACGTGGCACGTGCTAACTGCTTTTAGAACCTTGTATTTCATAATTTAACTACGAGTCTGAAGGTTTTCGTGAATAAATAATTATTCGTTATTCCTTTAATATTGTTTTTCATTTTCCGACATGTTGCAAAACTAAATAAACTTCCACCATAATCTCTTATCAAGTAACATTAACGTTTAATCAGTCCATCACTTCATCTCGTCGTGAGAGTGTTTTATGATATAAAGTACGAGAACTCCTCGTTACTGGGGTCATATAATCCGGCAAAACTAAGGACAGGGTTAATATGAAGGGACAGGCCATTGAGGGAGGTGATATGTACAGTCACCCCGGCAGATTATGCGAGGGGCGAGGTTGTTAATTTTAGATACTCCGTCTTTAGAACCCTTTGACACCCGAGAACAATCCTCGGGGCGTTAAAATTCAGGAGATGAAGTGCTATGATTGAATATTCGTAATCTGTTAAATTTATATGATATTTTTATACTCTGTGCTATTATTATCTTAGAACAGAAATAAAAATAATCGAGATGGTTGAAATATTCATATTTAAACAGTTCAGAGATGAAATAAGTATATTACCAGTTTTAAGGCTGACAGTAAAAATGAATTTTACTTTTATGGTAATAATTATTAACTATTAAAAGGTACCTACGCACACAGCTTTAGATTTTCCTTTTCTTTTCGAAATTCGTTTAAAAATCACTTCTATTTTATTCGTTTTTCAATATTACACAATTAACATAGTACGACAAAAGACAACGTTGATATTTGAAGTGAAAACTTTTTAAGCGGACTTGCGCACTTTTTTTTGGGACTGGTAAAATGTTCTAAACTCGCATCAGGACACGTAACCTGATCGAAAATTCGTAAGACGGATGGAGAGCAAACAGCAGGCACGGCTTAGCAAAGGAAGTATCCCTTTTCTTTACAGCTTTCTTTACAGAACAGGAGGCAGGCTTACGTTTAAACGGCGAAGAGCGCTTGTGCAAATGTTCGTGCTGTCATGTTTGTGTACGATAGTGTACGAAATGAATATTGTATTCTACTATGTAAATTATAGTGCTTTCTTACTGATAATTAAAGCAATTCGTGCAAAATTATTCCCTAACCATTCCAAAATATTAAAAAAGTTAGTATTCGAGTTTTCAATTCTGCCGGTACCCTCGGAGTGCAACCCATATTTTTTTATATACGTTCATCCACAAGGGACAGGCTAAGACCAAAGACCATGTTGTCTTTTTATTCGTCGGAATTTCTTCTTTATTCAAATAGAGTTCGATTCATATCCTTGTAATCTAGTTTCGATTATTGACGAGAATAATTTTAATTTTGATTTATTGAATCAGAATGGGGATAACGAAGAACAAAAGGAAACAACATTTTAATTTTTCCCATACAAACTTAAGGGATGGGACGAAGCTCATTGCGATAGCTAGCAAAATATAATCCTTCTCAGTTGCTAATTAGTCGTTTTACAATTTTATTATGGAGAGTTTTTATTATAGAAATAATGTTTCCCAGTTTCTATTTAGTCGTTTGACATTTAAGTAGTTTTTATTATTTTTATCCAAGGCATAGCTTTTAGCAGCAATACACTAAGAAAATAATACTGTAAGCGGTCACTAAAGAAACCGGCACTTTTAATAGATTAGAAAGGTATAAAAAATCCACTTGTAACTGTATTACTTAAGGTTAATTTCGAAAAATGTGAATAGCATTGTACTTGACATTTCTTCTTCTTAGTTTTAATCCAATTCAAAAAAAGGTGGTTAATTGGAATAGATGTTTTTTTTTTGTTTTTCTTATAACAAACAGATAAAAAGAAACGCGATTACTTGACTAATAGGTAACACATTTTGATAGTTCTTTTTTGGCAAGGAGTTTTTAGATGGTGTCGTATGAATTTAATCGCGATCCAACTTGAAGTTTTTGAGTTAGTGATATTGTTTGAGTTTCTTTTTAGCCCGTGTTGGTCCGGGCTCCTTTACAAAATAGACCATCTGTCGAAGACAGATTGTTGGATCGCTATTTACGAGGTGCCTGCCAGGCACCTCGTAAAGAGCGAACAAAGTTGGTATTAGGTAAAGGTCCTATTAGGTGGTAGAGTTTCGCAGCAACTCGCCAGGATTGGTATCACCCCCTTACTTATTTCTGCCACAGTAAGGTAGCTGGTAAACTTACTTTTGCTAGAGGCCTACCATCCCGGCCTCAGGTTGGCAACGCACCGTTACCACCTTTGCTGTCTTTAAGTGAATTTCTTACTATCAGGAAATCCGTCTGCTTGTTTGCCTTCAAATATAAAAAAAAATAACCAGCTGCTATGGCGAACTTAGTTTTACCCGTTCAGTTTGAATGGGAAAAATTAAAATGTTCTTTCTCCCTGTTTCCTCACAATCGAACAAGATAAAAAGTATTCTTTGTCCTTCTTCTGGTTTGAAGCTCCACATCAATTTTCAACCGAATCAGTTAAGCCGTTTTTGAGTTACAAATAGTGTAACTAACATCACATTCTTTCATATAGATGAGGAAGTTTGTCTGTTTTTTATTCATCCTAAACTTAAACCGTTAGGCCAATTTTCGTTAATTTTTAGATGCATATATTTAAAAACTCGAGTTTAAACACAACCAAAAAATATCAACTCCCTAACAGGCAATCCATCTTCCTATTATTTACGGCCAATATTAATAATCAATCCTAATCCAAAACTTGCTGTCCAAGATTGACATTTTGATCCATTTTTATGTTATCGCTTGCCAATAACATATCTGTGGACAGGATAAATATGGCAGTTAGATATAGGATAGGCCGGTGGATGCGCAGCTATCTGGATTACTTGAAATCCATTTTTAGAGATTTTAGAGTACATAATTAACATTGGCCGTTAGTCCACAAGGAGATGAAAGTTTGTTTAAGAGCTAGTATTTAATCTGTATGATATATATAATATTAGCTGACTCGGCAGACTTTGTTCTGCTATATTTTTAATGTGATTCCAGTAAAAAAATTCGGGTGAGTTACCCTCATCACTTAGGGCTATGAAAAATAGATGTTGGCCGATTTTCAGACCTACTCCATATGTTCACAAAATTTCATTAGAATCTGTCATGCCATTTTGGAGGAGTACGGGAACGACAATTGTGACACGAGAATTTTATATATAAAATGAATTTAAAAATCAATTGCTGTTCGTTACTCTCGCTAAAACTCGAGAACAGCTGAACCGATTTGGCTAATTTTGGTTTTCGAATAATGTGTCCAAGTCTAGGTTTAAAAAAGGTAAGGTTTAAAAGATTAAGGAAAAAACTGCTAGGAAAGTAGAAAAAACATTTTATTTTTTCCCATACAAACTGAACGGGTAAAATGTAATTCACCAGGGCAGCTAGTAAAAGTTATGTAAAGTGCCTAGTTAACATCGTGTCAGTAAGGTATCATTTGAGAAAACAATTGTCAAATAGCAATGTATTCGAATGGTACAGGTAGTTGTTTTTTTTTTTGCAGAGATATCACCTATCAAATAAAACATAGAGTAGAATTGATAATCTCCTTTGTGAAGTCGGTTTAAAAAAATATTTTTATCAATTTTTTAAGCTATAGCATAGCTTCTATCGCGGGCCTTGAGCGTGGAGATCTGCACTGCGGTGATATTTTTTAATTTTGCCATCTATCGATGAATAGCAGAACTTCTTGTGGCTTTTTGATCACGCTTGTCTCTTTAGTTCAGCAACTCTAGGTGGCAATTGTTGTATCGGCGTTACTGCGCATGCGTAATTTCCCTCTTTGCCCAGCGACCTGGTGAATCATATCTGCGTGTGCACTAGCTTTTCACGTCAGTCTCCGAGTGCCACACGTCTTATTTATTCACCAACGGACGGAAAACGAGACCCATCTATGTGTGTGTGTCTGTAGCATCACAACTTTTGAACAGATGAACCGGTAATAACACGGATTTTTTTGTTTGAAAGCTGACATTATCAAGATGGTTCTTTCTTATACGTTTTGTCAGGGGTTCATTAAAAAAATGTAGATTATTTTAAAGATTGTTTGATATTGTTTATACGGTTAAACAATAAAATATAATAAGCGCTCAGGTTCATTGTGATTGTTCTTTCATAAAATCGAACTTAAGTATTAACAATTATCACCATTAAACGCGTACGCTGTCACTTGACCAAGGAATAGTTGAATATAATAGATGGATTAACATATCTCGGTATTTTTTTTACTATATTGGAAGGCAAACAAGCAGACGGATTTTCTGTTGGGAAGAAATTAACGCCGACTAGAGACACCAAAGGTGGTAATGGTGTGTTGCCAACCTGAGGCCAGGATGTTAGGCCTTTAGCAAAAGTAAACGTACCGGCTACCTTATCTTCCGAACCGGAAAACGTCACTGGCAAGTGCTGACGTTATGGCGGCAGGAATAGATAAGACGGTGGAACCAATCCGGGAGAGTCGCTGCGAAACTCTACCATCTATTCAGATGTCACGGTTTTAGTGATGGTAAGCCTATGCTCGCCTTTTACGAGCTGCCTGGCAGAAAGGCAGATGGTCTATTCTGTAAATGAGGCCAGACCAACACGGGGAATTTATTATTATTGCAATAAATAAAATTGTTAAAGGTTAAATAGGCCTCTGTTTAAAAGTAATTACCTGTGGTAATCACTGCTTAACAGATGTATGCTGATGTATAACATTATCTAGCATTGAATATTCAAATTATAGGTATTAATATCTGAATTATTAATTATTGAGATGAACTTGCAAAAGCTGCAAATTTCAGCTCATTAATAATTTTTCATGAATAAATAAACCGTAATATTTATTAAAACATTAAGCCTTTAAGCAAGCAATATTTTAGTATAATCGAAAAATTCCAAACTCAACCCTTTCATAATTTATCATTGAGCTCTATGTCACAGCGAGGCTAGGTGCAAAAAAATCGAGGAAAAAATTGCAAGTCATCTCTCACTCGTTTGTCAAATATTATCAACCATTTTTAAATTCATCGCCTTTTAAAATGTTATTTATAAAGCACTACACACGAGATTTTTATTTTTATAAAAGAAGAAGCAAACGAGCAAGTGAGTCACCTGATGGAAAGTGACTGACGCCCACAGACATCGATAACACCAGGGATATCATAGATGCTCTGCCGACCTTTAAGGAATGAGTACGCTTTTTAACGAGTTTTAAAACTATCAGCGATTTTATGAGACATGCACGCTCATGCATCCTGAAGCTAATTCTTCTAATTCTAAGCTATTATCATACTTCGGTTTAAAGAGAAGAGCTAACGATAAACTCAATTATCTTAAAATTTAAAAAAAATTAACGAAACGTATACGTAAACGTAACGAAACCTATAAGAAACACATAATATGTAACGTAGCCAACAATCATCTCGATTACTTGAGCTGTCAAACAAAAATATCTGCATCGAAACCAGTCCAACCGTTCAAAAGTTATTGCAACAGACATACACACAGCCAGAAACGGCAACTTAACGCCATGTTTTCTACCAGGGGTTAATGGGATTGGATATGTCCCCGGTTTGGGGATAGGTTTACCTCCTGTTACATTGTGAGATGTAGTGTCTTCGGCTAGGTATGGGTACCTCTTCGAGTACACGAACGAGAAGATCTATTTCTATTTTATATCATTACGAAATTTCATGTCTTTATGTGATTTTATGCAAGACTAGCCAACGTCAGTTACACGTGCGAGTATACACTTTGTACATTTTAAGAAAAAACTGACTTTTTCTAGTGAATTAATCAATCTGATGGACACTTAGAAGACATCATCTGGGTAACTACAGTTAAAATGAGTTCAACTATTTTAATTTATTCTAGCCAACAGGTTTCGCTATTTAACCACCACAGCAAAAACATCTAAAGAGAGTTTGCATATATTATGCAAACTCTCTTTAGATTATATAATATTTACTAGGTGGTAGAATTTCGCAGAGACTCACCCGAATTGGTACCACTGCCTTACATAGTCTTACCGGCATAACGTCAGTACTTGCTGTTGCCGTATTTCAGTTGGGAGGATAAGGAAGCCAGTATATTTACTTTTATTCGAGGCCTTAGGTACGAAAAACGCTGTTACTACCTTTGCTGTCTCTTACCTTACCATCAGGAAATTCATCTTCTTGTTTGCATACCAATACCATTAATTTTTTTTTTTGCTAACAAGTTTCGCTATTTAAGCATCCACAGAGTGATTACAAAAGCAATGAAGTGAACCTTAGTTGTAATAATGTTTTTTTATGACATTGGAAGGCAAACAAGCAGACGGATTTCCCGATGGTAAGAAATTGGAAAGTGGTAATGGTGCGTTGCCAACCAGAGGCCGGGATGTTAGGCCTCGAACAAAAGTAAGTTTACCGGCTACCTTACCCTCCGAACCGGAATACGTCATGACGTTATGGCGGCAGGAATAGGTAAGACAGTGGTACCAATCCGGGTGAGTCGCTGCAAAACTCTACCACCTAGTCAGATGTCACGGTGTTAGTGATGGCAAGCCTATGCTCGCCTTTTACGAGCTGCCTGGCACAAGAAGGCAGATGGTCTATTCTACAAAGGAGCCCGGACCAACACGTAGAAAAATGTTGCTTAAATAGCGGAATCGGTTGGCTGAAAAATAAAATACTTTGTGGAAACTACAAAGGATTTGAACACTTTTTTGTAGTAAAGACTTGTATTTATCCATTGTTGTGTATAGTGGATGTTTACTACAAAAAAAGGTGTGTATACAATGGAATTCCACCAAGTGCCGACGATAGCAAGTATGGATTCTACAAATGATATGCATTGTGTCTAAGACTTAATTACAATTGTACAACTTTAGAAATAAAAATGCTATCTCGTAAACACTTCAGTGTCAAACTAACGTTTATCTCGACAGCGCACTCTACGTAATTCCCTTATCTAAGTTTACTTAGACGACTTCATATTTTCAAACAACTTGGGAGCTCGTTGACCGAGCTGCGAATTATCATAAATTGTTACAAACTTAATTCGTCATGGGAATAGTTTAACATCTGGATGCTACAAGAATTCATGTAACTGAATATTATAACCACTTGTTCATACAGGCGACTCTATCTAGAATGGTGTTATTCGACATACTTTTAATATAACTCCGCACAAAACCTACATATTATGTAGCTAAAAACCACCTTAATCTGGTCAGCTAGAGCTTTCAAACGAAAAAATCCGTATCAAATCGGTTTATCCCTTCAGGAGATACGAT
>NJDC01004327.1:41907-66027 GCA_002245475.1 Calephelis virginiensis
GCCTTAAAAATACCAATTAAGAAAATATTGTTCATGGGTCGAAAGCGTCTCATTAATCTATTTAATTTAAACCGTCCTCCTCGCTGGCCTCGCTGGTCGAGTGGCTAGCTTACACGCCTAACTACACTGATCAACCGCGAGGCTTGGTTTCGATTACCGACGAAGGCAGGCATTTGTGTGATGAACATTTAGATGTCTACATTTCCAGTCTGGGTGTTTATTAAATTTATTCTCGTATCTATTTAAGTATTTCTATGTATTAGTATCGTTGACTAACAACCATAACACAAGCATATAATTTGATTACATTGGGATTAGGTTCAATTAGTGTAAATTGTCCAGAGATATTTATTTATTTAAAGTATTACATTAACATAACTACATGGAAAACAATTTAATTCCTAACAATATTTTTTATCTTCTATTACGTTGCATTTAGAATAAACATGAATTATGACGTCATCATCATCATGAAATTCTCACCTACATCAATATGACTACAAAATAACCTATTTAGCATTTCCTTTCAAGTATAAAATACAATATCATCCAAAGAACAAAGAAAATGTTACCTTACCTTTGTAATAAAATAACATACCGGGAAAATGCTAAATAAAGGATATTTGTTTACCTTTTTCTTTTTCCTTTGCATTCCGATAGAAACCTTAGAAAGGTTTTTTGTCGATTTAAATATATGAGACTCGCAAAAACTGGCAAATTTACAAGTTATATTAATCTCAGTATTGTAGCGACGGTTTAACTAAAAAAACAATTAAATAAAATATATTGTCCAGTCTTGACGCCAACAGTACAATTTTTAAAAAATACATATTTTTTCACGTTACATGCAGTTTGAAACTTGACGTTTACAATTTTTTTAGTCGAAGCCCTAAGCTAACGGTGCGATATCTATAATTTGTTTAAAAATTTTGAATAGCGCATCCACTACTAACTAAAAGAATAACATTTTCAGATTTTGATACCAAAATTACCGAATTAAATCTGTAGTATAGTAAACGTAAGCAACTCATGATAAAGGATGTGCGTTAGCACCATGCATTCACAGCACTAAAATTCGCTTGAGAGCTGTAAAATATTCGTATGAAAACTTTGAACAACGCCCTGGTAATTATTATATTTATTATTTATTATATTAGGCCTAAAGACAGTACATTATGATACGGTAACTACCAAACGAAATCTAAAGGCGCTCTTATTGAAAATACTTATATTAAATCTCTTTGATAGAGTTAAGAAAGGCAAAGAAGCAGGTGAATTTTCTGATGATATGAAAAAAAGCGAGCGTAAAAGTCATAAACTTACCATTACTAGCACCGTGACATGTTAGTAGGCGGTAGAGTTTCGTAGCGACTCGCCTGGATTAATACCACGTACCATAACGTCCAATGCTTGCAGTTGACGTGTTCCGGTTTTAAAGGTAAGGTAGCCGGTAAACTTTTTTTTTCTCGAAGCCTAACATCCCGGCCTAAGTTTGACAACGCTACACCACCACCTTTGGTGTCTCGAGGTGGTGTAAATTTCTTACCATCAGGAAATCCATCTGCTTGTTTGCCTTCCATTATCATAAAAAAAATGTCGAAAACGCTAATGGTAAGTTGTGTTCAGAAAGTTCTAGCGCTAGACATGTTATTATGTTGGTCAGCCTGCCCTCTCGATTGTAATATTACAGTAGTGAACACAGTACAGTACAGCAGTTATGGCCGAAACATAATATTTACTCACATGATATTATAGGCTACTTCTTGTTCTTGCCAAAAAAAACCAATGGAGTTCGTTAACCGCGCCGTTAGCAAAACATGGGTCGATTGACAAAAAATTGTTGTTTTTGTAGTAGATAAGTTAGTAAAACGACACACAACTCACCTGACAACAAGATAGAGCTTATTTACTCTTGCTTTGAAAACGCCAGAATTGTCATTCCCAGGAAATACTGCTTTAGATGCGGTCACAGCTGTCTCTTATATAAAGAAGAACCGCTATTTTTTTAGCTACACTAGAACAGAAAAAAGTATCTTCACGCCCATATCCCCGAAGAGGTAGGCAGAGGTACAACCAAGGCACCCACGACTAGCCGAAGACACTAAGTCCCACAATGTGATAGGTGGCAAGCCTATCGCCAACCGGGCACATTTCCAATCCCAACCAACATTTTTTTAATTAGAAAATTGGGAAAATCCAGTTTTCTTTATGTTGGCTGACCCGGGGTTCGAACCCAGGACCTCATGCAGTCAAGTCCAACACCCGGACCGCTAGACCACAGAGGCGACTAGAACAGAACTAGAACTTATTTACTCTAGCTTTGAAAACGCCCAAATTGTGTCTCTCCGGAAATACAGCTTTAGAATATGTCACAGTTATCTCTTATAATCAGAAGAGCCGTGATCTATCTTGAATTGTCCGGCGTAGTGACAGTTTCATGTTTCGGTTTTCATCTCATATTCTTACCTTTTCATTAGACCACAGAAGTGACTCAAGAAAGCGTCAAGGTTAAGTATTAAACAAACGCTTATGCATTAATACATTGAATAACAACGTGAAAACGTAATGAATACTATAATATGTATTAGGTGAAAGAAAATTCCACCTGAAACCAAATAAAAGTAGAGGTGAGAATGTCTTCGAACAACAGTTTTAATAATAAATTAGTTTACCACCTCGCTTGTAGCTCTTAAATCTTTGAAAGAAATTTTGCTTTGCTCGTCTGCGGACTTCGAAGTACTTGGGTAGACCATTTTAATATATTTTTAACTGTGGGTTTCTTTTTGTTTCTTTGTTATGGAATAATTCAGAAATAGATTTTAATGGTTATTTGTAGAAAAGTAGGTCATGAGACAGAAGTGGTCCCGAATAAATTTCATTTAAATCCGACATGTGTAAAATTCAAAATTAAAAAAGTAAAAACCGTTTATAGTTTAATATTTGATAACAAACTCTTCCTTTTTGATTAACCTTTGTTTGACAGGCTCTTTGGAGACTTCTTTTCCTTTTCTTTTTTGATGAGGAGGTTATTAATTCGAATATAGCATCGACCGTACAATAGATACATTTTTAGATCTTTCGTTAGCGATTATCGGGTTAATGACAAATGGATGATTTTTTTTAACTTTAGGTTTCATTCATCAATTCCGATGTGTTTTTTTAAGTTGATAAAGGAACGTTGTGTGTAACTGGTTATAAAATTAAAATAAGAAAAACTAGCTACTTCGGCAATCTTTGTTCTACCCGTGCCATTTATATGGAAAAAAAGTAGTTTTACTACTTTTCTCGCAGTCAAACGAGATAAAAAGTATGAAATATCCGTCTCTAGGTTCTAAGCTATATCCTCATCAGTTTTTAGCGAAATAGGTTCAGCCATTGTTGAGTTATAAACTGTGTAACTAACACTTTTTTCATATAAATACAACAGCTGCTTAATTGTGGCTTGCATGACTTTCAGCCAAAAAAAGCGCATCTTCATACAAACTTTTATGACCTATTTCATGTCTTGGAGGATGGTTTAAAAAATATCCCAGGACAATATCCCAGGACAATATCCCAGGACAAATTACACAAATTGAATCTAACCCCAAAGTAAGCAAATTATGTGCTTGGGTTATGGGTGTTAGCCAACGATTCTAATAGATAGAAATACTTAAATAGATACCAAAATAAATTTAATAAACGTCCAGACCCGGAAATGCAGACATCTAAATGTTCATCACACAAATGCCTGCCCCCATCAGGAATAGAACCCGAGCCTCGCGGTTAATAGCTAAGCGTGTACGCTAGCCACTCGACCAATGAGGCGGTTGATTTAAGAAAGAGTATGTTTGTAACTCAAGTACAAACACTTCAAATCGATTGAGTGGTTTAGCCGCTAAATAACAACAAACAAACAGTCAGTCTATCACATTTATAATATTAGTTTGGATTACGCCGAAAATCTGTAAAAGAGCTATATATTCAATTCCTTCGTTGTGGGCGTAACTGTAGTCATAGATATGATTGGATCCGAACCAAGATTGCCCAAGGGAAATCTAATAAACGTCATTCTGAGTTTCCACTTAACATAATCACGCATACATCAGCGTTGGAATGTGATAGCCCCGTCGCCTACTGGAAAACTAGTCTGGGCTCCTTTGCAGAATAGACCATCTGCCTTTCTTTTAGGCATTTTGTAAAAGGCGAGCATAGGCTTACCGTCACTAACACCGTGACATCCTACTAGGTGTTAGAGTTTTGCAGAGACTCGCTCGGATTGGTACCACCGCCTTAACTATTCCTACCGCCATAACGTCAAATTCTTGCCGTTGACGTGTTCCGGTTCGGAGGTAAGGTAGCCGGTAAACTTACTTTTGCTCGAGGCCTAACATCTCGGCTTTAGGTTGGCAATGCAACTTTACCACCATTGGTGTCTCTAGGCGGCGTAAACTTCTTAGCACCAGGAAATCCGTCTACTTGTTTGCCATCCATTACCATTAAAAAAGTAACTGCTTTGCAACTAGACAATGAATACCACCACTTTATCTACACACCTCCACAGTGCCTGCTCATGCTACATGAGGAAAATCAGGATAGCTCGCAGGCTTGTACATATGCCCTAAAATCTTAGCTACATTACGCATAGTTTTGTAGAGGGTTCATTATGTATTTAAAGTTTGTAGAAGGATGATTTATCTGTAACGCTAAGAACTCATGGTGCGGCTTTTACCCGCACCCGCGGCTGTTGTGGGCACGCAGTTTTCGTAGAATGTAGATTTATATGCAAATGGTAAGATCACATTTTACAACGCGATTTTCACCCGCAGCGTCAGCGGTTGCTTGCGATTCCCACGGCAGCAGTCGTCTGCCGTAGAATCGTGCATGCGGCGACCTCCCGCCCCCTCGGCGGATTGCGACCGCGCGCTCTGCGGTCGCTTGGCGGGCGACCATCTATTTGTAATGATCCGCCGGCAGCGCGATCACCAACCGTCAAGATTGCGGGCGATAATTTCAACCGCGGCGGTTGCGGGACCGCAAAAAATTTACCGGTCTTGTCAGTTTGGAAATAAAACTGCAGAACCGCGGCGCGGGTGAAAATCGCTCCATGAGTTCTGTCTCTAATATAATGTATATTTTCTAGCAAAAAAAAAAACAATTTAGGAAAATTTACTAAAACCTTCAGAATATAAACTAACTTCACATGGTAACATTAATCATTATTGATACGATTACGATTATGTCTTCATGGCTTTTAAAAGGTTTTTTATTGCTTTTAAAAAAGTTAGCAAGCGTTGACAGCACTTTTAAAGTAAAAGATTTAATAATGGTCAGAATACGGTTATAATAGTCCATTATTTCTAAATTTTATTTTAGTACCTAGTCAGGAAACTGATAGTAATAGAGCTTATTAATATATTTTAGAACATTTATTTTCTAGCAAGCAAGGATAGTTTTTAATTGTATTATGACTTGTCTACACAAAACATTAATTAAATGGATAAAACAATACTAGGACTTATTTAATTAAACTAACATTAAAAACTAAATTAAAAAAAACGGAATAATTACTTAAAAAAATTAAATGATATGATTACAATGATTAAAATAAAACAAATGTAATTTCGGCGAACTTAGCACCTTCCACCCAGTGACACATGAATTTTATATTGATTAAAACAAGTTCACAATTTGTGAGATTTTGCTTACCGGTCAAATTGTTAACAATTTCTGATAGGTTGTTGTTCACTATAGTTCCTTCTGCAGTGAGGTAGAAAACAAATAGAGGTGATGGATACTTAAAATAAATAAATGAACGAATTGATCTCTTCTGTGAGAATGAATGAATAATGCGTAGTCTATTATGGAGCCCAGTTCAACACGGGGAATCACTCTCTTGAAATGACTCTAAAAAAGAAGGAGAATAATAATTCATCGTAATGTTTTTTTTGTTTGTTCGCGATTAATCATCCAACAATTGATTTTGAAGGTTTTGGATTAAAAAATTTTTTTTTTCAAGATCTATATCATTATTCAGCAGTGTTCTCATAAAAAAAACCGTTAAGATCAAACACGTCCAGATACTACCTACAGCCGTAAGAATATGCACTTTCACACAAACATACGATCAAGTTCAAGATTAAGCAGTATATGCGGTTTTCGAGGTGCTGCTGATTAATTTATACCATAGAAATTCGACCATAATAAAATTTAATATCTTGTTGATAAGAACGTAATCTTGATTTCTCGAGACTAAATACTTCGTTTCCTATCTCCTTAGTGCGCCATCTGTGATCTTTTATTATTATCATCAATATATTTGTTTGTGTGTGTCAAATGCATCGTAGTGTGGGTAATGTTTTGTTTATTGATTTAATGTACTTTATAAGCATTGTTATTGAAAAATATTAGCATTCTTCTCCTATACTTTTTTGAAATATACTTGGTTAAAACTTTTAATTTCGAGTCAGATCGTCAGAACGTAAGACAGCGCACTGCGCATGCGCGAAAAAGACCGCGACACAGGTCGCTTGCGCGAGATCTAAAATAAAACGTAGATTCATTGCTATTTTTGTATTGCTTACTTACATATTTTCGAACAGTATAGGATTCGCAATGGATAAAACCAGTACGAGTGAGTGTAAAACAATCGCAAAAACTACTGCAATTCGGCTTCTCGCGTTGTTCTGCAGTAGGTATTAAGTAATCTACTGTCAAGTGTAAACTGTTTCTTGCTTTGAATGCTCTGCAGTTTGTGGTAGATAAAATAAATGTAAGTAATCTTTTAATTTGTTTGCGATTTGTAGGTATATCACACACGCAGAAGTATACAACTTTGTTGCGTATGTCAACGCCCTCCTCCAGAAAATAATCTCAACTTCTCAAACTAGAGTAGTTGCTAAGTCTACAAGCATATGCTTAATACTAACATGAACAGATCAATCAATCAATGAAAAGAATTTGTGGAATGTATGAAATCGAAAACCAGTACCTTGAAAATGACCGAATAGCCCATCAAAATTACGACGACATGTACCAGCCTTACATAATAAGAGAGCCATCATCCGAATCTTCCTCAGAATCACAATCAGAGTGAAGATACGTGCAATAAAGAATAACATTTCATTTATTAATTTTATTTGTACAAACACTAATATATCTAAAATCATCATCATCAGCCGGAGGACGTCCACTGCTGGACATAGGCATCCCCCATAGAGCGCCACGAGGCACGGTCACCAGCCGCTTGTATCACTCCCCGCGACTTTGACCAGATCACCAGTCTACCAAGTGGGAGGTTGTCCAACACTACGTCCTCCGATGCGGGGACGCCACATTCTTCCCTGCCCATCGGTTGCCGGTTCTGCGAAAAATGTGGCCTAACCATTGCCAATTCATCTTGCTGACTCTCTAGCCTATGTCGGTTACTCTCTTGCGTTATATTTAAAATCATAAATTGTCTAAATAATAACACGGATATTTTATTGATCGTCTTAAGATGTCGCCCGCGGTAGCAATGCCGTGTGTACCGGTGTTTATCCCCCGTCTCGCGTCTCGCAGGCCACCGGGGGGTCGACTTGACAGCGGTCAAGCTTATAGTTGTGTATATTTTGTACTTTGTTATAACGTTTTTGAAGAGTGAATTATTTATTAGTTATTAGGTGCCTACTATATTTATTCTGTACCGATAGTACGAAAATCACGTCATTTTCAGTTAGTAAACACGTGTATGGTGCATGACAATTGTTAGTGTTTTGAGCGACTAAGAATATTAACAAATAAATTATAAAAAATGTTGGATACGAACTACACAAGTTTCCATTTTGTATGTTACCCAACTACCAACCTTTCAAACTTTAACGTATAAAAGAGTTTTCTCTTCGGTTACAAATTTCAGGAGTAGCATTAAATCGGAAACTTAGCACGTCGTAGAGCAACTAATTTGGAGGGCTTCAACATGTTGCCGAGTAATTTAAGCCATACAAAGTCTTACTTGGGCAACTTAATGAGAAAACTTTACTTATAAAATCACTGTATCGAATGTTAACACGCTCATAATGTATTAATATCACCTTAGTAGTCATTTCGGAGTGTTAATAGTTTGCGTTTGCTTGAGGGGTTTATGAAACGACTTATACGAGTTTCAGGTTTCATTACCTCGTAAATAATCGAGACATTTTCGCGAAATCGAATTACTTTCTACTATTTTTTCTTGAGACACATATACATTATCTATATATGATTAAATCCAATCGTGATGCCAAAACTTTGGACCCCTTTTAAAGAAAATTGCGCGGACGAAGGAGGAGGATAAAATTGGTCACACTTATAGTTTATGTGTAGGAGAATTGCAGAACGCTAATATTTTTCAATAATAATGCTTATAAAGTACATTAAATCAATAAATAAAATACCCACCCACACTCATACCCACAATACCATGCATTTGACACACACTAACAAATATATTGATGATGACGATAAAATATCACAGATGGCGTTCTTATCAACAAGATATTAAAACTTATTATGGTCGAATTTCAACTAACGGGCGACCACTAGTTTTAAATTATTATCTGTGTAAGTTACGTGTACTTTATACCGCATTTTTGCAATCTAGCAGACTAGTTATAAGTCATGACTTAGAGTTATCTACGTGGTTTTAAAACTACTTTTATTATAACACTTAATTCTTATGTTTTTACCCACTTTTGTCTATTGCGTTGCCCGCATGGTTATTGGTCCAACATGAACATCTTTTCGGGATAAAAAATATATCATATTATATTAATCGAAACCCCATGTTCCAAATTTTATGAAAATCGTTTGAGCAGTTTTTGCGTGAAGGAGTAACCAACAAACATACAAATTTTCTCATTTTTGATATTAACAGGACATCAAAACACATGAAATTGTTGGCTTATGCTGTCAATTCAAGTTCGAATGATATTGATTTAGTTTCAAATGGATATGTTTTATTAAAATTGGAACTGGAGCTATCTTCATCTCAAAATTGAAAGGCGGTAATGCAGCTCTTGCGAAAGCGGTTGAAGGTTGGTCATAATACCTTTAAGTAAAATCAGTTTCGAATATGTCACGTGTTCTTCGTAAAAGTGTTTAAAGTACATACTAAGCACATATAGTATGTTTATAACCTTAAGTGCGATAGTTATTTGCTTCAAAACTTTTTTGAAAGGCAAACAAGCAGACGGATTTGTTTAAGGTAAGAAATTCTCGCCACTTAGAGACACCAAAGATGCGTTTCCAACCTGAGGCCAAAATGTTAGGCCTCGAGCTAAGTAAGTTTACCGGCTACCTTATCCTCCCAACCCGAACACGTCAACGGCAAGCACTGACATTTTGGCGGCAGGAATAGGTAAGGCAGCGATACCAATCCGGACAAGTTGCTGCGGGACTCTACCACCTAGTCAGATGTCACAGAGCTAGTGACGGTAAGCCTATGCTCGTCTTTTACGAGCTGTACACAGGAAGCACAGGAAGGCAAATGGTCTATTCTTTAAAGGAGCTGGAACAGACACGGGAAAAACATAGAACACACAACTTTATCTACTAACATTCAATCAGCTTCAAAAACAGAAAGGTTTCTCAATTCGATTGTAAATTGTTTTTGTTTATTTGTTACGTGCATACTCGGCTACTAACCAACATATTTTGATTGTTCTTTTTAAAACCGCATGACTTTTAAATGGTCCCATGCTATTTTTATTATGACCTGACTAGTCGTTTTTTTAGTATCGATTAGTTGGTGACGTCGTCAACAAGTGTAACTAAAAAGTATTAATAGGATGTTGATAAAATGTATGTGGGACCATTTCGGAACCATTCGCTATCTTTCACAAAAATAATTCGTGGAGTCAGTTTTGTAGTTTTAATGCGCTTAATATATACATATATAAAAATGAATCTCCACATCGCGTGGTTATTGCATCACGATTAAATGAATGGAATACCTTTTTTGTGTTATCTATAAAAAATACTTTCACGCCGAAGAGGTAGATAGAGACAAAACCACCCACGACTAGCTGAAGACACTAAGTCCCACAAAGTAATAGATGGCAAGCCTATCACCAGCCGGGCACACATCCAATCCCGGGTAACGTTATTTTTATTAGAAAATTTAAATATACATTTTCTAATGATTTTTGTTGCCCGATCCGGGGATTAAACCTGGGATATCTAGAAATAGAGTCCGATGCCGGACCACTAGTCCGGCGTCGTTCAATCCCAAAAAAATGAATAAGCTCGTGGATTTTTTAAAAAGATCGAAGAAACAAACAACTGTCAACTTAGATTTAAGTGACAATGATAATAGTTGTTAATTAGTTTTAAGATTCCGGGACTTATTTTTAGGCCTCTTTCTTACAAAAAGTTACCTCAAAATACTATATTTCTTTAGCTTAACGTCACAAAATATAGCTGTCATTTCCATATTTTCTAAAGTTAACCTCAAAAACTTACGCGTGCAAGCTAAATTTAAACTTGGAATGTCAAATAAAAACACTACGTTTCACTTAAGTAAAAATTCGCGAGGTGACGATAAAAATGGTTGTCAACTTAGTTTTAAGTGACGATGATAATAGTTTCTAACTTAGTTTTAAGGTAACGGGACTTATGTTTAAGCCTCTCTCTTTTAAAAAACGTTAGCACAAAATGTAGACTGCTATATTTTGTGACGCTACGACCAAAAAGTTAAATCAAGTTTAAATTTTGAATTTCACTAGAACAATCCCGAAGTGATGATAGAATTTTCCCCGTGTTGGTCCGGGCTCTTTTGCTGAATAGACCATCTGCCTTTCTGCCAGGCAGCTCGTAGAAGGCGAGCATAGGTTTACAGTCACTAACACCGTGACATCTGACTAGGTGGTACAGTTTCGCAGCGACTCACCCGGATCGGTACCACCGCCTTACCTATTCCTGCCGCCATAACGTCATGACGTGATCCGGTTTGGAGAGTAAGGTAGCCGGTAAACTTACTTTTGCTCGAGGCCTAACATCCCAGCCTCAGGTTGGCAACGCACCTTTGGTGTCTATAGGCGGCATGAATTTCTTAATATCAGGAAATCCGTCTGCTGTTTGCCTTCCAATATAATAAAAAAATGGTTGTCATCATAGCATTAGGGACTCGATATTTAATTATTTTGTTATTTCTATTAAATTGTTGTTATGTATGAAATGGCAACTAAGCAGGCACTTTGCCTTATACAAGTAAGTGCAACGCTGCTATTGTGATAATTGATAGCCACTGCCCTCTAGTGACTGTCAAACCCATCGCTGAACTTCTTGGGTAGACCTTGACTATGAAGTATCATCTTGCCATAAGAAAATCGCTTATGGCTTTTAAACATTGTAATTTGCAATTATCGAAATTAATTAGGTTACAGTTAAACAGTTAAGTAAATAATATATTGGCCAGATTGAACGGCCATTAGTTTATTCGCCAAAAGCGATGTTTTCAGCTAAAACAACAGCGTAGCTAGCCAAATGTGATCGTAACTAATGAGATTACGAGATAATAACAGGATACTCAGCACCGCGGCGCGTTAGCCCGTTTTACTTGTAAATTGATAATTCAAACATTTAAACCTTATTTTACAAGCATATTCAGAATTCCCGTGTTAGTTCGGGTTCCTTGTGTAGAATAAACTATCTGCCTTCCATCTAGGCGCTTTTAAGAGGCTAGCAAAGATTAAATAGGTCTCAACAAGATCACTAGTGGTAGGGTACAGTGCAATAACTTATACAGGTAAAAATCCACTGCCTTTTTTATACTATAATGCAAACAAGTGGACGGATTTCCTGATAGTAAGAAATTCATGCCACCGAGAGACACCAAAGGTACTAAAGGTGTGTTGCCAACCTGAGGCCGGGATGTTAGGCCCCGAGCAAAAGTAAGTTTACCGGCTACTTTATCCTCCGAACCGGAACACGTAGTGACGTTTGGCGGCAGGAATAGGTAAGGCGGTGGTACCAATCCAGATGAGTCGCTGCGAAACTCTACCACCTAGTCAGATGTCACGGTGTTAGTGATGGTAAGCCTATGCTTGCCTTTTACGAGCTGCCTGGCAGGAAGGCAGATGGTCTATTCTGCAAAGAAGCCCGGAACAATACGAGGAAAATATTACCTATTCCTAATAAGTAATAATTCAACTCTCTAATTGAAAGGTAAGTGTGCATTTCGTATGTAGGTGAATGGTGGAATTTTTAAACTACAAAATAATTAAAGAAAGTACAGTTATTGGTATTTAACCAGTTTTTTATGTAATAAGACTTTTATGAACTAAATCACAGTTATTCTAGCGGTAAATGATGAGCGATAATACTATAAAAATGTCTTCACGCTCTTATCCCCAAAAAGGTAGGCAAAGGCACAATCAGGGCACCCACGAATAGCCGAAAACACTCAGTCCCACATTGCAAGCCTATCGCACAGCGGACACATAGTATCCAATCCCCGCAGACGTTATTCTGCTAATTCTTTTTAATGTGATTTTAGTAAAAAAAAATGGGGTGAGTCACCCTTGTCACTTAGGGGTATGAAAAATAGACGTTGACCGATTCTCAAACCTGCTTAATATGCTCACAAAATTTCACGAAAATCGGTCGAGCCGTTTCGGAGGAGTTCAGTCATGCTCACCGTGACACGAGACTTTTATACATTAGATTGAAAATACGCATTTTCTAGTTTTTTGAGTTGCCCCACCCGGGTATCGAACCCAGGACCTCAAAAAGTCGTTCCGAGGCCGGACGCCTAGTTCACAGAAGCTTCAACACTATACTATATACAAATAAATCTTTTGTACGAGTATGTATGTGTATATATATACGTGTTTGTATGAAAAGGGTTATGAATGTGAAGGAAGCAAGACAGGTTTGTCAGGATCGTGAGGTCTGGCACTAGATACTCTCTGCCTACCCCGTAAGGGACTTGGCGTGAAGATATGTATGTATGTATGTATGTATATATATATATATATGTGTGTATGTATATACGTCGGAGCGAAAACACATTCTATCTACTGGCCGATACATGAGCCGCCGGGCGTACAACTTGTGGGCGTTCGGCTACTAAAGAACTTAGAAATATCAGAACAAAGCCGTAACACGTGATCCACTCGAACCTGATGTCCACACGCTATCATTCAGTACTCTCGCACTAACAAGTAGCGTATGCCTTTCCGTTGCCAAACAAACCATCGTGAACATAGCAATAAGCATTCCACTATGACAACAAAAGTAAACCCCCGAAGGGGAAGGAGAGCTCCACTCCGCTCTTCCCGCGTGAGTGCCAACCAAATAATGCACCCCCCGAATGACCCACAACCCGGGCCCTTAATCATAATTGAATTAACAATTACGATCTAGAATTGTCTCTTTGGCATCCTATGACAGGGAGAGACCTATTACCAGTGGCGACCTTCGTACTAGACAGCGGTCCGAACACTGCAAGGCGATCACAAAGAATGCCTCGCGAAGCATGCTCGCTTTGACTTATATAGCCGTAGCGGCCGAAAAACAAGCTGATAAGACAACACCAGCAAGCGCACCTGTTACTGCACGTTGTGTTTACTTGAAGCCTTTGAATGCCAATCTATATTGCGCTAGTTGCTACGTCAACTATACTTATAACCACAGTATCTAAGCCACGCATACGACCTTGCAACATATATATACATATGTATATATGTATGTACATTTTATACTAGAACTATATATGTGCCTTCGATTATTTACTCAACGTAAAATATTTCTCACGTAGACATTGGGCTCAGGAGTCTGTAACCAAAATTCACTTTGCATCGTCCTCTACGAAAGTTTTCGTGGCTGTGGTTAGATTAGTTTAAAACTAAATAATCCTATTTACTGTGAGTTTGTTGTACGATAAATATTTTATAATGTTGGTAAGACAGTTGGACTTCTAGATAACAAGTAAACTCCGCTTGTATAGAAATGGAATAGAAAGTAACGATATAATTACAGATGGAGAAATAGTAAGCTAGAAGCATCCTTTTGACTCTAGCTATGAAAATGCTCAATTCTTCATGAAGAGAATTCCAATCATTTGCAGACAAAAGAAAAGGCAAACCTTTATGTTAAAGCTGATGTATACTGTGTATGATTCAAAGATGGCACTGGTTATGTTATGTTAACAATACTAAGTAACATAATAATACCAAATTTTGTGTAACAAGATTTGGTATTGTCACGTTTTGGTCAAGAGGGTAAGGTATTTGGTAGACTTGCACGTTAAGCTGAAAACCCCGGCCACAGACCATTTATACCCATCATCCATGGTTTCCTAACAGGCCGTGGTCTGTTCTTTCCATTAGAACGTATAAAGTTAACTCCGCTTCAATAAGCCTCTATTTTGCTAGTCCCGCGTAAGCAGCGTTACTGGTATGGCAAGAAATCCTCTAAGACAAGGCAAATAAAGTTCCCACCGCCCACCAAAACGACCAGACTACGAATAAAGTAAGAGCTCGGGAAACAATACAAATTGTCAAGTCCTTCACATGTGACAACCCTACCTAAAGTTCAAACCTCCCTCCACCGCGACCAGATCTCGAATAGAGTCCCAACTCGGAAAACAAAACTTTGTCGAAGAACTTACCACAGAGAACACGAAATTGTACTAAAATAAAATAAATAATATATCTTTCCATTAGGACAGTTGTGTGCTTATTTGCTGTCTTATCTCATAACAAATAAAAAAAATAAAGCTTTCATCTAAGCAAAGTGGACGTTTGCCATATCAACGTTCAAGCACAATTTTAATTTGAGATATCACGTAAAAAATCTTACTGCATTAAGCTTTCTTTAAACAACAACCGCGACACGACGATGTAAATGGTATTGACAAACTAAAAATAAAAAAATGCTAACCTTCTAACATTTGTAAATTCAGCAGACATCGTACTGTTAGACCGGACTCGGTGGTTATTGTTTTAAAAAAAGATTTTATTTAACAACATTTTATTTATCACATTAGAAATGGAATTAAGACAGAAATATAATTATAAAAGAAATAGAAATATTATATAACCGATATAGAATGAGAGACTAGTGGTCTCTTCGGAAATTGGAGCGTGACTGTTGGATCTCGGGATAGGAGGGCTATTGTATGGCCAGGCTGCTAATGAGGCAGTCTGGCTATCAACATTATACATTACTAACTTGGATATAACAGTACCATCTAACCAACTAAAAGTTGCCATATCAAAATGGTGTGGAAGAGCATCCTTATGATAGCAGGAAAACTTAGTATCAAATCGAACAACTCCTCAAAGCATTTGCGTGACAGATATTAATAAGTCCCTAGTTTCTTATTTTATCGTGTTTAATATTCTTACCATCATAAATTATATTATTAGGCATATATTCAGATTGTGCGTTTTTACTATACTTCACATCCTCCCTATAATCTTTCTTTTATCAAAAATAGACTTTGTTAGAGCGCCGGTTGAATTTATAACGCCTTAAGGGGCTCTTGAAATTTAATCAGCTCGCATGAGTTGGAAGGTATAAAATTTGATATGATTTCAAGCTTATTATATTTGTTCACGAGAAAGACGGTCCTTGTAAAATCATAACATTATTTCATTATCTATTTACGTATTACGACTTAAAGCTCATATCTTTTGTGAAATAATCTTATTCTTTTCGGAATAATAAGATTGAAATTCGTAGAATGTTTTTATAACACTGGCTTATATTCTAGAATTTGTTTTGACTTTCAAAATTCTTCTAAGTGTAAAAAATCGTAATTAAACATGGCTGGTGTACTAATGGCTATAACATAGTGAATTTTATAACATTGTCTATGTTTCTTTAGGAAAGTTGCTTTTTAATAATGAAACATCTTTTCAAAATTTAGTAACTTTACAATTTTTGCTGTATATATTGATCCATATCACATGAAATGTGAAGGAGTTGAAAATAGCCAGTATATACTTAGATAATACTTAGCCTATGCGTAAACATTATTTCATAAAAACCAATTTGATGCTAATTTTTAATCATATACAACATGTTGCAAGGAATAACTTAAACTAAGTGAGCGTTTTGCGTGGACTTCTAAGCATTGGTACTACCGTTTTAATTTCTGACCGCCTTTGCGTTAGTGTCGACTGCTATTGTATTCCAGTCTGAATATTAGAAAAATTCACTTTTGATATTAGATTTAAGCGATACGTATGTCACCGAAAGATAACAAAATCCGCAACTTTATAAATGTCAAGTAAACTTTCGTAGGATTCTAAGCGAAAGATTATAATAACGCCCATATTTACGTAAATTTATCCTTTTTGTTGTTTTTGTAATGAATAAATCATTATATTAATAAAGATTTTTTTTAACATGTTCTTTATGTTTCTTAGGGCACTACCAGTGTAAAGGCTTTTAATATACTATTACTATTCAAGACGATAATTTTACCTTCCTCCTCCATCATCATAATATAACTCCAATAATAATTTTATTGCGCATTCACTAAACTAATTTTGTGTTATGGCTACCTTCTTTCATTGAAAGTATTACTAAGAGACAAAACACTTTTTTGTGTTTTCAGAATAGTCTGTACACGAAATTTCAACAGACGTTTAATCGACTCGGCAAACGTTGATTAAAAACGTCACAATTCCGGACTAACCTGTCATGTCTAAAAATATGTTCTAATCTCTTTTGCTTTTTTTTCTTTTATAAACATGAGACTTACCACCATTGTCAAATTAAATTTTTAATTACCAACGTGTAATTTTTTTAAACTTTATCATAAACTGTTTCGAACATTTTTTATTCAAATAATCATTAACTACCCTAAATTAGAATTATTAAATAAAGAAAAAAAATTGCTATGTGACACATTTTTTCTCAAGTTTTGAATTAAGAATTAAGTGATTACTTAAGATCAGAAAACAATCTGTAATTCTTTGAAAGCTTGATAAAACTTATAACAATTTTTACAAATTAAAATTTCAATAGTGTGCCGTAGAAACTATGTATAAACAACCGAAGATAAACCTTAAATACAAAATTGCAAGACGTGACATTTAACAAAGTAGGTTCAATTTGGGTATACTTTGTATGCACTCTGAAGACAAACCTATTTTTTTTACAGAAATAGCAAGTATGTGTGGACTTTCTTTGTAGCTTCAGTAGAAGTACGTGACACCTTTTATTTCAACTTCTGGACGTTTTATGGTCACGTCTGGTTACGCCTGGCTTGTCATAACTACCTAGGTATTGCAGGTTCCAATACTAGTGTCAATTTTATAACTACGCCCCTTGATTATTTCTTGAAACATTGTTCGTAATGTTATTCTTTGTTGATATGAATCTTGTAGGCCTGTTACTACGATATTTGAAAAATATGTCCGTCTTATAATTTTGAATGACAATTTTTGACAGAGGTTGCCTAGGCTATTTGTATTGGTTTTTGCCCCAGTAAAACTGTAAAACGTTATCAGCCATGACTTACCGACGCGGCTTGCAGCCTTAAGTGTGTACATTCCATAGAATAATATACCAAAAGGTACATTCCGTCCGCGGACGCTTACTGCTGAAATAAACATCCAGAGCGCCAGATATCTATCGGACGTTCGAACGCTCGAGGTCACGTCCGCGACTTACGTCCGAGAGTTTCCAAGGCTCAGTGTACTTTCATTATCAGCTCGTAAGGCTGTTAACCGCGTCTGACAGTTTGTTTCCAGCTTCTGTCTCCGTCTAGGCTCTAGTTATATTCTTTTCAATTTCCTTATAATGAGAAAACTGACTTAAATTCAAGTTTCTGGCCGCTACTGATTTTCTTGTCTTTGAATAACGAAATTTTATTTCAGTATTAATTCTCCGTTTTCACCTCAATGGTGGACTTTATTTCATTTTATATTAATTGGTCAACTTTTGCAAAGATGATATCAGTAAACATAATTCGTTTGTAAGAAAGTTACGTAAATGCCAACAAGAGGCCCATATGGGTTATAGGAAGACAAACAAGCAGACAGATTTCCTGATGCTAAGAAATTCAAGTTGCCTAGAGACACCAAAGGTGGTAACGGTGCGCTGCCAACCTGAGGTCGAGATGTCAGGCCCCGAGCAAAAGTAAGTTTACCGGCTACCTTACCCTCCGAACCGGAACACGTCAACGGCAAGCATTTGACGTTATGGTGGCAGAAATAGGTAAGGAGGTGGTACCAAATTCTGACAAGTCGCTTCGAAACTCCACTAACTAGTAGGATGTCACGATGTTAGTGACGTTAAGCCTATGCTCGTCTTTTACGAGCTGCCTGGCAGGAAAGCAGATGGCCTATTCTGCAAAGGAACCCGGACCAACACGGGGAGGAATAGCGAAATACTCCAACATTTGCGAATATCAGTTAATGTGGTTCATTTCGTACTATAAATAACTTTACTCAAATTCAACGGCTTTAGTACGCAACTTTTGTAATGAGTTAATTAATCTTATACAACAAACTCGAACGCCGTGAGTTTTATGAAAAACTTTATTAAAATTTTGATAAGTTACGGTAGAAGTTCATTTTGATCGGCAGCCCTGGGCCCACAAATTTTACCAAATTTCTAATTTCGCTTGTCATTTACGTTAATTTCGTCATTACCTTAGACCCGTGACGCTATGTCCATGATATTATTAGCAAAGTTTGGTTATGAGGAAAATTTGCTTCAAATTTCTCAGCCTCCACTTTAAATTAAAAGCATTTTTGACAAAAATATTCCAAAACATGTACAACTGTTAGGGGTCAGTAAACAAATTAAATTAATAAATGTCCCTGGACGAAATACGCAAATTGAGTATAACTCCAAAGTACACAAATTACGTGTTAGTATTATAGGTACCAGTCAACAATATAGGTATATCAAATATGTGGTCTAGTGGTGCGGCGTCTGACTTGACTTCTATAGGTTCCGGGTTCGATCACCGAGTTGATCACAAAATAAAAATAGAAAATGTGTATTTTCAACTTCCTATCAAAAATTAGGGATTGGACATGTGTCCGGTTGGCGGTAGGATTGTCACCTTTCACATTGTGGGACTTATTGTCTGGGCGTGAAAATATGTTTACAAATATATATAAATACTTAAATAGGTAGCGGAATACTTTAATATACACTAAGACCCAGAAATGCACCAGGCACATCAATGTTCATTATACAAATTCCAGCCTCGTCGAGTTGTTTATGTATGCTAACGCCTTAGCCAACGAGAAGATCAACCTTAAGAAAAAGTAAACGATTTTTTTGACTCTTTTTTCTTTCACGTTGTTTTTGTTGTAACAGTTACTAAGTATACAGCAAAGAGTTATGTATAGAAACACGTGTGGCTTATAGATATCGAATATATTAACGGTGCGTTTAAGCCTAAAGATGAGAAATTAAACTTCTAACACAAATAAGTATACTTGTACCCTACTCTACAAATCTGGAAAAATATACTGAAAAATTTTCATGATAGGAGTCGGTAAAACGGTAGCACCATCTTTTGTAGGAATCTACCTCTAACCTGATTAATGACACAAGTTAAATAATCTACTAATCCGAAATCACTTCACGCTTATATTCAAAAGGGATAGGCGGAGGTATAACTTGGCTACCAACGGCTATATGAAGGTACTTAATCCGACAATGTGATAAGTGGTAAACCTATCGTTTCGGACACTTATTTAATCCCGAGCAATATTGCTCTCTTTATTTAAAAAATGAAAATCACATTTTGGATTGCCTAACTTAGAAATTGAACCGGGACCTCAAGTAGCCAACGCAAATACTATAAGACCACATTGATTAAATCATTTATCTAGACCATTTATATTGCTGAAAATGCAAGACTAGATTATAATATGATGTAATGTGACTGAATGAATAAATGATATTCATTGTACACATTCTAAATTATAAATTATGCGGTATAATATATTATTTGCCCTCAACAATATGATTTACAGTTTGCAGTATCTAAACAATAGGAGGTCTTTTCGCCAAACAAAGCGATCTCTTCTAGAGAAACTTCGCATGTGAGGAAGGCATGCAAGAGTATTATATATAAAATAGCTTTTTATGTAAATTATTAAATAAGAAAAAATTTAGTGTTTTGTTTCAGGTGATAGCTCAACGAAGAAACCCATGGCTTTCCTGATGGTAACAGATTACTGTGCACTTTACATATCATAGAATTCATTAGTGTTGTTGTCCCGTGGCGAGAGTGTTAGGACTAAGTCCCACAATGTGATAGATTGTAATTCTATTGCCAACCGGGCACATTTCCAATTTCGAGCAACGCTATTTTTATTGAATAATTTAAAATATACGTTTATTTTTATTTTTTTTGGTGCCCGAACCAACGATTAAACCTGGGACCTTTAGAAGTAAAGTCCGACGACAGACTGCTAGACTACAGGTTTGACTAACACAAAAACATGTTTATTTTCTCTACGTGATAAAGGAAAACACAGAATTAGGTTAATATCTTGTAAAAGAAATTAAGTATAAGCCTTGGGAACGGTAGTGCGTAAAATGTCACATAATAAAGCTCTTTGACATTTAATATTTATGTATTAACGGCAAATAAAATGTGACAGAGGAAATATTGACATTAAACAGATTATTACTGGGAAAGGGCGAAAACAAAATATTAAGTCACTTCCAAGTTATATTAACGCTTACGATGTTATATTACCTACAAGGGTATTTTAATCCCGTCAAAAACATTTCAAGTAAAAATGCCAACAGGGCTCAAACTCTCAAAGACGTATCAGAAGTAATTTAAAGTCAGATTTAAATAACAACGTCAGACGATAGTAAAATATTTCAAAAAGTATTGTACTCTAATTAAATACTTAGTGAGAACATGTGATGGCTACAAATAAATATTATACCATGTTACGTACTTTCGAGGAATTCAGTTCTCTCCTATTAGTATTATGCTAGCTGTTCCGGCGAACTTCGTTCCGCCCGTTCAGTTTATATGGGAAAAATTAAAATATCGTTTTTCAAACTTCGTTCCGCCCTTTCAATTTGTATAGGAAAAATTAAGATATCGTTTTTCTAGTTTCCTCGCTGTCGTACCTAAAGGATAAAATGTACCACATGTCTTTCTCCCGGTTCTAAGCCACCTCAGCCTAATCGGTTTAACTATTACGACTGATTCATCTTTTATAATATATTTTTTTTGTTTTTATTGTTTTTAGGTGTATTCTGCTATTCGGGGCGAAGACTAATCCAACTAATCAAAAACCATGAAAATTTGTCCAGCAGATCTCGAGTTATAAGTATTGTAACAAACTCGACTTTCTTAATAATAAGATTAATAAAATAATAATTTCAAAGAATATTCAACTTGGATATTAAAATGAAGTAATATTTCGAATGGTAAAATTTTATAATTTTCTGCGTCTCCAAATACGAATAATTATTGATAATTTCGCAGTTTATTACAAATAATTTTAACATTCGTACATTCAAAGGCCAAGCTGTGCAACTTTTGTAATGACTTTATTAATCATATCTCGTTAACGAGAGTGTAATTTAAATGTGATAAAACTGCTAAAAACCGATTGAAGTTATAATATTATTAAGTCGTCTTAACACAAAAATAGTGCATGTTCTTGATTACTATGTGATTCATTGAGAGAACTTAGGTTAAGAGGTTTAAGATTTTAAAAGCTTTCATTTACGTTGCAAAGAATGTAGGATTACGCTTGTTCGGGTGGAATCTTTGAACTCAATTTTGAAGTAGATATCTTCAACCAATTAAGCTGAAATTTTGTATACATGTTAAGTTTGGATGACATTGCAAGATAGGATAAAAGACAGACAATGCAGGAAGGTTTATATGTACATTTTATACCCGTGCAAAGCTGGGGCGGGCCGCTAGTATGATATATATTAAGAATGGAAGCCGAAGTTCTAATTACTTTTTCAATCTCGAGGTTTTGAGGCACGTGAGTCTTAATTAGTAATTTCACGCTCTTGGTGACTTCAAGTCTCACTCTAATGAGTTTCCTTGAATAGTCGCATTGCTTTCGAGGCTTATCCTATATATCCTATTAATATTATAAATGCGAAAGTTTGTATGTATGTATGGATGTTTGTTACTCTTTCACGACCGAATGGCTGAACAGATTTGTCTGAAATTTGGAACACGAATAGAACGTGACTTGGATTAACATATAGGCTACTTTTTATCTCATTCACACAATGGGTTCCTGTGAAAACGCGGGCGAAGCCGCAGGCAAAAGCTAGTATAATATATTTTAAATAAGTCTCGTATTACTAGACCAACTTAGGTATTTGTACTATTTTAATTCACTATTTTATAAAAGGAATCTAGTGATACGATTACACGGCCAGCGGCGAATGGATTTTAAGTGCCCCAAATGTGCAGATTCGTCTTCATGAATATTTAAAACTAGCCTTTTGAGAATGGTTAGTTAAAAATAGCTTTGTATGTGTACAAATTTGTATTGTATTTCAGTTTTTTTAATATGGAAACCGAAACATGATCATTACACTCGTATTTGCAAGGGCTAACGCGCAGACTTAAAAAAAGTATCTTCACGCCCGTGTCTTTCAACAGGTAGGCAGAGGCCCAAAAAATAGGTAGTAAAATTGGTCTATCTATTCACGTGTGATAAGATGATCAAGGGAAATAACCAAAAGTATTTTAACGCCCACATCCTCTGTAGGGAGAGACACAACCAGAGTACCCACGACTACCCGAAGACACTAAGTCCCATAATGTGATAGGTGGCAAGCCTATCGCCAACCGGGCACATATCCAATCCCGGGCAACGCTATCTTAATTAGAAAATTGAATATACAAATTATCTAGTTTTTAAGTTGCCCGACCCGGGAATTGAACCTGGGACCTCAAGAAGTCAAGTTCGAAGCCGGTTCGCTAGACCACAGAGATGATTAACACGCATACTTTCTGTTAACATATATACCTACATTGCTACCAAATCTGGTCTGATTATCCCAGGGAAATCGAGGGAAATACCTACCTAACTTTTGCGCATGTATGATTTATTTGTTAAATCCAAGTCTGTTTTTGCAGTTGCCCTAAAATCATTGAATTATATTTTAAATGGACATTTTTTTACTTGAAGTATGCGTAGGATTTTTTCAATTTGACTGTATGTTTTTTCAGGTTTGTTACGTGGTTACTCGGCTCATATTTAACCGATTTTATTTATTCTTGTTAAGAAAGATAGGTTACAATTCCGAGGTGGTCCACATGAATTTTATCGACATCATATTAGTCGTTACACTGAATAATGCATACATTGTTTACGTATCTTGAGGACCTTATCATTGATTTATCATTAATTTAGAAAAATCCGGCCAAGTGCGAGCCGGACTCGCGCACGAAGAGTTCCTTACTATAATTTAGAATAAAAAATCATGTTTGTTGTGGGTACACTAATTTTTATTCTGTTTTATTTGTCATTTAAATAATTGCTTAAAATATACGTTTGTTGTATGGGAGTCTCCCTTTAATATTTACTTTATTATTATTTAAATATTTATTTTGAAAGGTAGCATAAAAGTAAACATTCTGTGAAAATTTGAAGGGTCTACCTGTTACCGTTTTTAATATTGAGCAAAAAAATACGAAAAAAATGTTTATTGTATGGTGATCCCCCTTAATATTTTTTTAGTATTTCCTGTCATAGTGGCAACGGAAATACATAATTTGAGAAAAATTCAGCTTTCTAGCTATCACGGCTTATGAGATACAGCCTGGAGACAGATAGACAGCGGAGGCTTAGTAATAGGGTCCGTTTTTACGAACCCTATTTAGGGTTTGGGTACGGAACCCTAAAAAGATTTGCTAAATTGCCAAATCACGACGTAGTATCCAATGAAATGGTTGGAGTCAGTTTAAGAAGTTTTAATGTCTTTAATTTGTATTGTTGCAAAATTATGTAACATAAACCTGTTTTTTTTTACATACTTTATTATTGTATTTTTATTTATTCGTTCTAAGTATAGCTATAGTTAATTGTTTTGTACACGATGCCTTCCATTTTATTTTCACAGCTTTATTTTTTTTGGGTTGGCTGGAAGAAATTTCTTTAGTTAGAGATAAGCTCGCCTTTTGTGCATTTTTAA
>NJDC01004327.1:66866-105078 GCA_002245475.1 Calephelis virginiensis
TACCTGTTACCGTTTTTAATATTGAGCAAAAAATACGAAAAAAACGTTTATTGTATGGGGATCCCCTTTAATATTTTTTTGGTATTTCTTGTCATAGCGGCAACGGAAATACATCATTTGAGAAAAATTCAGCTTTCTAGCTATCAGGGCTTATGAGATACAGCCTGGAGACAGATAGACAGCGGAGGCTTAGTAATAGGGTCCGTTTTTACGAACCCTATTTAGGGTTTGGGTACGAAACCCTAAAAGGATTTGCTAAATTGCCAAATCACGACGTAGTATTCAATGAAATGGTTGGAGTCAGTTTAAGCAGTTTTAATGTCTTTAATTTGTATTGTTGCAAAATTATGTAACATAAACCTGTTTTTTTTACTCACTTTATTAGTATATTTTTATTTATTCGTTCTAAGTATAGCTATAGTTAATTGTTTTGTACACGATGCCTTCCATTTTATTTTTACAGCTTAATTTTTTTTTTGGGTTGGCTGGAACAAATTTCTTTAGTTAGAGATAAGCTCGCCTTTTGTGCATTTTTAACTTCTCGTGTATTTTGTGTATTTTAGTTTTTGTGTGCAATAAAGTGTTAAATAAATAAATAAATAAATAAAAACGTTATGTGTGGCCACCCTTAATCATATTATAAAACAACATTAATTTTAAATCTTGGGTGGTCCTAATTATAAACACCGTTAAAATACGAATTTCCAATACCTGGAGGCGTCTTAATTTAGGCATTCGATTCAGAAACAATCATATCTCCATAAATAAACCAGATTAAATATAGACATCTGATGCAGGAGCATAATGCAAGGTTACCAAGATCATACTGACAGAAACAAAATGTTATCTGGAAACATGTTGTATGTAATTTCAACTGAGGGTACCATAAATAACTTCACTCTGTTATTACAAGGGCCTTAATCAAAAGATAACATCTTAACACTCGCAGGCTAACTTCATTGGTCGATATGAGCTTACCATTATTTGCTTTTTGCTGTGGAATTAGTTCTATTAGATGTTATGTGGCTTAGTTTCATGTTCGATAGGATTTAGTCGCTTGATTTATAATGCGCATATTGTCTTAAAGGATTTATTTGAAAATAGAGTTTAGTAAGTTATAAACGTTCATGAATTGTTTTTAGTCGAAATCGAAGGAGATTCTCGATTAAATGTGTTTATTTTTTTATATTACATAATGCGTAACTTTCTACAAAGTTACCTTATTCGGATTCTTATTTACTAGATAGTATCTCAGATTCAGTTTTTAACCTAATGATAGAACGTACCTTCTTGATAATCTAAAAAAGGATCTTCATGCCCATATCCCCGAACAGGTACGCAGAGGCATAACCAGGGCACCCACGGCTAGCCGAACACAATAAGAACCACAATGTGATAGGTGACAAGCCTATCGCCAAACCGGGCACATATCCAATCCCGAGCAACTGAGTTACAGCCAGTTACAATAACCTATCTGCAGTTGAAGATAGGCGTATTTAAGATAGATTATTGAAACCGGTTGTTAGTTGACCAATGTTCATATTTGGCGCTTTAGAATAGTATACCTACACCAACAACTCTCTTTCTCTAACAAGCCCTAACTGTTTTCTAGCAAGCTCTAACTGTTTTCTAACCAGCTCTAACTGTTCTCTAACAAACACCTTGTGATGGGCGAGTGTCAGTTCGTTTTTAGGGAGGTTTGACAACAACTACCTACCACAATAACTTTGTCACTATCGTATTTGTTTCTGGAAGGTGGGGTAGCCTGGCTCTTTAGAAGCTGAACTTTGTAAACTTTTGTTGGCAACACTAAAGCAAGTTATCAATTATTATGTTTAAATGTACAATGTGGTTCTTACCATTATTATGTGAATATTTGCCTCAAAATTGCGGAATTAATATAACAATGTAATAATAAAATATTAAAATGAAATAAAATACTCAAATGCTTTCTTGCAAAGCCACAGGTTTTATTTCTATGGATTTACATTCTAACAAAAGAGATCGAAATCATTATGGGGAGAAAATAGCATAAATGTATACACTATAAATTTACTTCAGTTGCTTTTCCCAGAATTTTATACAAGCCACTTTGCAACTCTGTCTTTGTGCGGCTATACATAACAGGGGGCTGATTACGTATCTCAGTGGCCAACTCAAATGGGAAAAGTGTACATCAAATAGCTGTCAAATGACGTGTTTTGTATTTGCTGTCTCCTTTGTATTTCTGTTGCTCACTGGAAATACGAGTAGGGATGAAACGATACGAGTAAATCGTATCGTTTCATCCATACTCATATTTGATTGTAGTTGTAGAAATATCTGTATTTCCGGGTCTAAATGTTTCATAAATTTATTCTGGTATCTATATAAGTTTTGTTGCGTATTAGCATTGTCGACTAACACCCGCAATGTAAGCATATAATTTGTTTGATATGAGGCTATATTCAATTTTGTAATTTGTCCAGGGAGGGATATGTATTTATTAGTTATTTTAGTACAAAACCGCAAATAACCGATTCCAACTTCTATACACTATGTAAACAAAACATATACATCTAAGTATAACTAATACAATAAACCTAGAGCCCAATACCAAAATATTCATTGAAACCAATTACAATTAGCGGAGTAATAGCGCATAAAACATACAGAAAAAAGGAAAAATATGGATAGAGAAAACTCTTTGTTGGGGTCGGGTAAAAACCAAATGCTCTGAATGATTCTCGCCAAAACTTGAAAACGTCTAGACGAATTTAACTGTTTTAAATATTCATGAAAGTTCTCAGAAAGAAGGGAAATAGTGAAAAAACTGCAAAGAAAAGTGGCAAATCAAAATTTTTGATGTCTGTTATACCCATGCATTAAAAAAGTATCTCAAAAGATACGATCTTTGAAGAGGTTAGCTAAGAACAAACAGGGTACCCATGACTAGCCAAAGACACTAAAACCCCACAACGTTATAGGTGGCAACTGGCAAGCTTATCGCCAATACATACATACACATATTTAATCCTGGGAAACATGGTTTTTATTAGAAAAAAAAATATTTTCCCTTTCTTGCTGCCCCGGGGATCGAAGAAGGGAATTTATGTAGTTAAGTCCAATACCAGATCGATAGACCATAGAAGCGATTACACTCGTATCATATGTAATAAAAAGTTATAACAGACGGAAAGAAGGTCGCCTGGATAACTAGTTTTATCTCATAACCTATTATGTTATACGTAACCGATTATATTTCTTTTCCATCAATTTGGCTTCCTTGTACCAAGTACAATCATAAATAAAAATAAGAACGTTAATAAAAACCGACTTCTAAACTAAAAACAACAAAGATTTAATATTAATTATATGCCACCTATGACTTAAATGTGCCAATTACCAATAGGTTTGAAGTCGGTGCCAAGCGTTAAACTAATAATTATATTATAAGTAAGAATTAGACACACGACTTCAAACCCATTAGTAAATGGCACATATAAATAATAGGTAGTATATAATTGATATTAAATCTTCACTATTTTTTACTTTTTAGTCTTGAAGCAAGTTTTTAGTAACGTAGTTACTTTTATTACTATTTAGTTTATTACTTATATGATTTAATTTAGTAAAAATTAACATCGGGACAAGTGAAAGTAGATAAAAAAATTCATAAAATAGAAACGAGTAGACCTACCTAAATCAAATGTTTATGGGACTAATTCGAAGCTATTCCGCATCAAACAAAAAGAGAATTACGTTAATCGGTCAAGAAACCTCGGAGAAATCGGTGTACATACATAAAAAAAATGAACCGAAATCCGACCGGCAGGTCGGAGTGGAGGTGTTAGGCTATTTTCCTTACGAAATTTCTGGATTTATTTTCCACGCTCAAGGCCCACGATAGAAGCTATGCAATAGCTTAAAAATTTCAAAAATCGACTACAACTATTTCAATGGTATGTTGTGATTTAGTCATGATTGTTTCGAAGGATAGCTATTGATTCCGAGATGGTCCCACAGTTTTTTTCTCATTTCGCTGCTAGTTTTTAGTTAAGTAAGTAAGTAAGTATCTTCACGCCCATATCCTCGAAGTGGTAGGCAGAGGCACAACCAGGGCACCCAGGACTAGCCGAAGACACTAAGACCCACAATGTGATAGGTGGCACGCCTATCGCCAACCGGGCACATATCCAATCTCGAGCAACGTTTTCTTATTAGAAAATTGGATAACCCAATTTTCTTTTTGTTGTCCGAGCCGGGTTTCGAACCCGGGACCTCACGCAGTCAAGTCCAACAACTGAACCGCTAGAGCACAGAGTTTTTAGTTATACTTAATAATGCATACACTTTTATCTTCACGACAATTAATAATACATGGGGCACTCTAAAAGTTTTGCACTTCTAGCTAATGGAACTATTTGAATTTCGAATGTTATGTTTTTAGAACTTTGCAATTTTCTTAGTAATAAAAAATAAAACTGGCGGGAAATAATTTGTCAAGTTCTACGCAACGAAAATGGAATTATGTCGACAAGATTTTAGAGCGATAATTTTTTTATTATGTTAAAAGTTCTCTTTCTCCGCAAGACTGTGCCGCTCGTCTTCAAAATGCTTTTGGAGAGAAGCACCTTGTTTGAGCACAGTTGAGTAAAACCTCCTATTTTAAAAAAATGGTTTGATCACATGAAAAAATGCTTAAAATGTAAAGGATTGTTTTGAAAAGCAATAAAGATAATATTTTAGTCATAACATGTTGTTTTTGTAAGTTACGCAAAACTTATAGTGTGACCTACGTATAATAAATTAATAATATCAATATGACATCCAGACAAATGATAATCCATATATTATATTGTTTTGTGTACAAATGAAATACCTACTGACTCAATCGAATACTTAATTTACTATTACTTTTTAATTATTTTGTAGTGCTAATATTGTTGTATCTCATTTTGTTGCTAGTACTGTGTCAAGTCATTAACAACTGGAAACTAGTATTTTCTCTCTGCCTTCAGTTATCAAAGTATAGCATGTTATTATGACCGAGAATCATTACTTTGCCGTAATACAGTTCTAAACTAGTACGGAAAGTAAAGGTTTTCTTTCAATGTTAAAAACGCACTCAATTTATGTATTTTAAGTTTGTTAACCGTGTTTCACGTACAAACTGTATATCAGTAAGCACAAAAAAATTGTTATTATTATATAACTCAAAATCTGAAAATCAGATAGTGATAAAATTACTATGGGGCCGTCGCGGAATCATAATCTATATTTAAAAAAAACAACATAATCGGTTTGTTATTGCCTGAGTAATCGCATTACAAACATTAAAGAAATAAAGAAACATATATTTGAAATAAAAAACTCATATTTTTTGAAATCGTTTGAAAAATAGGTTACGCAAAGCACTACAGTAAGTATGCAAAAACCGCATTGCCAGGTTTTATTTAACAAAGTTAGATAGTAACTTTCTGAATACAAACTATTATTGGCGAACGTCCAAGCTCCATGCTAGGATTACCTAATACAGTTTGTCCTGGAAGAAAATTGTATATCCTAATGCCAATTTATCAACATTGGAAGTTTTAGCTCCATATTCTAAATATCTTTAGATGAATTATACAAATTGATTTAAGCTCGGTAAGCAAATTCTGCTATTTATTCATTCAATTAACGATACTGATACATACCTATACCATCTGATGGGAACAGTACAATAACGTACGCAGTACAACGACGTAACAGTACAATTGTAAATGTATGACACTAAAATTGAGTTTATTGACTTAAATTCATTTCTTAAATTTATTTATGTAATGACAAAAGTAAGCTACTATCTTTCTTTATATTTTAAACGACAAATAGCAATATTTCTATATACTTGTATATTTAAGACAGTCAAGTATTTGGCTAACACGACTGCTTTTATTGAACAGTCTAGTAATTCTATTCGAGTTGTACATGACCCAAATAATTTAAATTATTTGGTGAGACAGTAAAGTCAACCTCTAGCATCACTTTATACAAGAACTTAAATGGTCAACCAAATTTTAATGAAATTGAATTAATAGAATCAATAGATATCCCTAATATAAGCTGTAAAAGAAATAATGTCAAAATGATACCATCAGCATGTAATAAAAATAAACATATTTGTAATTTAAGCCTGGGACACCAAAATATTCAAGGACTGATGGGCAAAGATTTAGAATTGGATTTGTTTATGAACTGTAACAATGTTGATATTTTGTGTATAACGGAACATTGGCCAAAGAGCCATCAGCTCTTATTAAACTTCAATAGTCACCAGGTTGCCAGATCGTTCAGCAGAACATCGATGATACATGGTGGCTCATTGATTATAGTTAGTAAAAACATTAAATATAAGGAACGTAAAGATATTGTAAGCCTTTCTGTTGAACGAGTTATTGAGATTACTTGCATTGAGTTTGAGCAATTTATTGTGATAGGTGTATATAAGCCCCCTTGCGCATCTTATGATGATTTTGAAAGGAAAATGGAAGAGATATTATTTAAAACTTCTAATTCAAAGTCAAATATCTGTGGTGACTTTAATGTAAAAAATTTAGAACCATCAACACTCTCTATAAAATTTTTAAATCTCTTTAGGTCATATAACTTGCATAACATTTTCTTTGAACCTACCAGAGTAACTGCTACAAAAGCCACTTGCATCGATAATATATTTACAAATATGACACCCTTTAACAAAAATATCATTAGCGAATTGGATTCTGATCATTGTGGTTTACTAGTTAAACTACTTATAACTTTGCAAAAAGCTCAAAGAAAAGACATTGTTTTTGTTCCTATCAATGCTAGCCACCTAAAAAGATTTGAAACTATTTTATTGGAAAAATTACCAATGTTGCCATATCATGATGAACTATATAATTCATTGTTTCATTAATTCAAACTGCACATCATCAGACATTCACACCTAAGAAAACGTCAGTCAATATTTATCGTAGAGCTTTTAGTGAATGGGTAACATTGGGAATTTATAAAAGTAGAAAAAGATTATTTGAGTTGTATAATGAAAGAACATATAACCATACCAATGAATTTAGAGAATATGTAAAAAAATATTCAAAGATTTTCAAAAAGACCTGTACAGCTGCCAAAGCCATGTATTTGAAAAATATCATTAAACAATCTTCAAATAAAATAAAAACTACATGGAACATTATCAATTCTGAAACCGGGAAAACCAGAATGATTTAATAATGATTACTGTTTGAAAATTGACAATGTGGAGATTAAAGGTGAATTGGAAATTGCAGTGCCAGTTTGACCATTTTTTCACCAATATTGCAACAGAAACTACCAGAGTTCTCCGTACCAGACTCCTCAGCAAGTACTGCAGAATCATTATTGAAGCAACATGTATGTGTATGAACAACAGTAACTGAGTGTAAAAATAATTTTTAATTTTCGTTTATTGATCCTTTTACTACTTTTAATCGTTAAAAAATAAGAATACATTAGATTTATGGGGTCACTGTCTTAAAATGGTTGCTTCTGTAATAAATATAGTTGCTCCAGACTTAGCTATAATATTCAATTGTTGTGTTTCAAATGGCATTTTTCCTGACCTAATGAAACTTAGTAAGGTTATACCTCTATTTAAATCTGGAAGTTCGTCTGATCCCACCAACTATTGACCTATCTCCGATCTGCCTACCCTTAGTAAAATATTTGAAAAAAAAAATTCTTAATCAAATGTTATTACATTTTAACCAATTGGGCTTATTACATAATAAACAATTTGGTTTTACAAGGGGTAGATCAACAGTCGATGCTGGTATCGCATTGTTAAAGAAAATTTATGAAGCCTTGGAAGACTCTCAGGATGTACTCAGTGTATTCTGTCATTTGTCAAAGGCATTTGATCAGAGTATCATGATTAACGAACCATGATACTCTGATCAGGAAACTTCGCCATTATGGAATTAAAAATAAGTCACTTGATCTTCTGGTTTCTCATTTGAGCGGGAGAATTCAGAAAGTTGAGATTAATGGTGTAAAATTGACAGGTGCTGCTGTTAGCATGGGTGTCCCCCAAGGCTCCACTTCGCGACCATTTTTGTTTCTCATATACATAAATGACTTGCCTTACTACGTAAGGAATAATCATGGAATAGTATTGTTCGCGGATGACACTTCACTATTATTTAAAGTGAAAAGAGAACTTGGTAAGTATGACGAAGCGAACGATGCGATTTAAAAAATTGTACACTGGTTCAATGTAAACAATATCTTCCTAAATAAAAAAAAAACTAAGTGCATCAAATTTTCAATGCCTAATGTAAATCAGGCAGATACCAATGTACAACTCAATGGGAACGAAATGGACCTAAGAAAATGAGATATTTAACAGATGTTGACACCGCTAGAATTGTTTATTTTAGGATTTTTTACAGCCTCATATCTTATGGCATTCTTCTCTGGGGAAACTCAATTGAGATAAACACAATATTTGTCTTGCAAAAGAGGGCTATACGGGCAATTTATAACTTAGGCCCAAGAGTTTCCCTCAGAGAAAAGTTTAAAGAAATAAATATTCTAACGGTGACCTCTCAGTATATTTTTGAAAACTTATTATATGTCCAAAAAAATATAAATTCGTTTCAGAAAAATTGTGATATACATGCGGTAAACACGAGGAATAAAAACAATCTTGTTGTGCATAAGTCTCGTCTCCACAGAATCAGTTATTCTTTTATTTTGGTATTGTTCACGAATTTGATGGGTTGACGTAAGAAACGCGTAGCTAAATGTCGTACTTCGCGCAGCATTTTTTCATTATTGAGCCAAGTAAGCTTCTTGGAAACGGGTGTTAACACGGCAAAATTTAATATTTCTCTTTCCTAATGTGACGATTTCAAATATTTGTGAATATTCTTAATAATAATAATTGTTGATGGTTTGAGGATTTTCAAATACTTGATATGGCAATACTCTCATGTCAACGGCGGTTGGAGACTAATTTTAAGAATCACTCTGTTCAGTACTTTCAACGAGGCAAGTTAAGTTTATGGTTGTGTTCTTGTAGGCGATTGGCATCAAATATGTAATTTGAAGAAGTCCTATTTTTATTGAGAAAGACTTACTGCAGTTTGAAGTAGTATTGGTTTAGCCATTTAAATAGTCGTAACATTAAGCTTATAAATAAAGGTACAGCCATAGCGTATTAAAAGATATTACTTAATAATAGAATTAAAAACGTAAAGTGGGAACATAAAAAGTGGGTTATCAAGTACATAACATTTTATTGCTACAAAAGTGATTGAAAATATAAAAATTAATAAATGTATTATAATTAAGTAGTAGCGAAATAATATAGAGTGATATTCTCAGAAAAGAACCAAATCTACTTGTGTAAGTTGACATTGTTAGTATCTAATAATGTCAAGATCAACATAACTCGTCTACTTGTTTTAGGCAGTAATGGTTTCAGTACACTTGTTAAGTGTGATTGTGATTTTAATAAACCATTTAACAATATTATGAGTGGAAATGGGTTGTTTGAAGGAGCTAGTTCGGCATAGTTTTTTAAAATTGGCCTAATCTTGAAAATATACTTCGTAATATTTCTAGGGGCTGTTTTTAAATATTTATTAGACATTTTAAAGTTTTGCCGTCCGTAATCTTCGTGAAGCTTTATACTTTTTATAAACTTTGCGGTCTGCATATGCAAATACTTTGAGATGTACAAAACTTTGTTTTTACAGATAAAAAACTTTTAATACTATAGTGTATTTTAAGAGTAAGTGAATTAGTAAGGTTTTGCAAAATGAAGCTTAAAACTAATGTTTCAGTTATATCAAGTATTAGTTATATTCAGGTGGCGCTACTGTCACGCTCAACAACGAACTCCGTATCTAAAATTGTAAATAAATAGAAAAAGTTAATAAAGATAGATAAAAACTTTTTAACAATATAGCTCCGTATTTTATTAATCTGTGTTGGTGTTATCTAAACTTTTGAAAATATTAGTGGAGTGTTTTAAGCAAAAAAAGCTGAACGCATAGTAACACTTTCTCGAAACGTATTATTTAAATTAAATTAATTACAAAGCGCTTCAATGAGCTAAACATTATGAACTAGTACACATCACAACGTAAGTGTATAAAAATTACTCGTACGTTTATTAGTTTAAAATATTCAAAATAAGTTTTTCAAGAATCAGCCGTTAAAAAATTTAAAAATTGAACCAAATACATAATTATATGACGTAAAGTGACATCTATGAATAATAGTGGAGTCATTAAATCTATCCCCCTATGGTCTAATAATATGGAGCTACTCCCCACAGATAAAAAGAGTTTTCACAGTTAAAAATAGTGTATTAGATCCATGTGTAAAATAAAACAAATTGAAAGTTGCAAACCATCCTATTAATATGATAAATGCGAAAGTTTGTAAGTATGTATGTATGGATGTTTGTTACTCTTTCACGCTCGAATGGCTGAACGGATTAACATATAGGCTATTTCTAATCCCGATCGCACAGCGGGTTTCTGTGAAAACGCGGGCGAAGCCGCAGGTAGCAGCTAGTATTTTATAAACTTCAAAATGTCTGTATATTTGTAAAAGAACACCCCACATATTTTCACAAATGCACAAAAAGTAGGCACAAGGGGTAGAAATGCTGAAAATTTATTTATGCCCAAATGTAGATTAGCCATGGCTAAAATAAAACTTATATTATATGTGTATAAAAATATTCAAAAAACTTCCCACTGAAATAAAAATATTACCAGGGATTGCATTTAACGCAACTTTAAATAGATGGCTTGTAAATAAATATTTTTATTCTATAGAGTATTTACAAAAAGATAATTAATATGAATTGTGTTTAAATTATTAGATCATTATTGATACAATAATAATTATAAAATACAACAAATGTGAAATGTTTTTTTTAATGAAATTAATATTGATGATATAAGGATCATAAAAAATATTTTTATAAAATTATATGAAGATAACAAGATAATAATGAATTGGTACAATCAAAATTTATTAATAACTCCAAAATGAAATTATTGCATGTTGATGTTTATATTATGAAATTTAATATTTAAATTTAAAATTAATGAAATTTTGCACATGACATGTGGTAGAATATGTTAGTCCTTAATATATTTTGTAACAACATTTGTAACACTCATATTTTAATGCAAATAAAATATTTTAATTTGATTTGATTTCATTGATTAAACTAAGATATTATATATAATTAGGTCACAAGTCTTCTTTGTACATTTTTGGTCAGAAATTGATAATTTAGAATAAGTTATTTATTTATTATGAAAACTTATTTCATAGGTTTAAAAGATCATATATTTATATATTATATAGATCATATATTATAATTTATTTATTTTTATCTGATGAAATAGAGGAGGAGCAAATGACTCTCCAGATGTTAAGATTCAACATTGCCCTTAGACACATTGATTTTCTATGTGAGTTGCTGACCACTACCTGGTTAGGTCTACTAACCCTAACCTCTGAAAAACAACTGTTAATTGTGGTGACAGGAATAAGAAAAGAGATGGATCCCTTTCCAGGCAAATTGACCAACATTAAAGTTAATATGTGATGGTGTGCATGTTTAGTTGAAAACTAATTGCTTACAATCTCTTTTAATTCTTGTACTTATAATATAAGAGTCATTTTTGTAACAAAGGCAGGAAGCTTAATTCTCTAGAAGCGCTAGAAATAAATAGACTTAAAAATTACCCAACTTTATTGAATGATCACATAGACTTAGATAACTCTCCGCTACTCAATTTACATTTTGAAATGTTTAAGATAATAAGATTTATTTTTAATGATTGATATTTAGACAGATGTTCACAATTAATTTTATTTCCACATTTTTTATCTAATTTATGTCTTATATTAATTTAATTTATTTCTATATTTCAATAATTTCAATTATTTTTATTCATATATTTTCGACAATTTGACTATATTATTCTGATGTACTCGTATCAATATTCTGACTTTTATACCGTTTTTCATCATTTACATTTTTCAATTTATTCTAAATTGTATTTTCTATAAGTTGACATATAATTTTATTTTTTTAATACAATGACACGCACTTTTCAATCTGATTATAATCCCTATTTTTGTGAAAAAAAAAATTTGCTGTAGTGTAATTTTGTTGTGGTTTGTTTACAGTTAACATTTTTATATGTGGGTACCGTCAGTAACATCCAACCAAATATGTACTGAACGTTAAACTAAAACAGTCTATTTATCTTTAGTTTTAGAGTAGCGTAAAGTGTTGAATAAAGTGTATAGTGGACGAGTAGAAGTGTTTTACTATGAAAAAAGTGGGTATATAATATAAGAGTCTGTTTACGGCTTCATTCGTTTAATGCAGTCCAGAAGAGCTCTTAATTCATAAGTCTTATCGAAAAAATACATAAAGGATTCAATTCAATACTTCCGTAATTAAATTTGCAATCAAATGAATAACTGTTTTTAGACTTAATAAAAATACACATAAACATACTCAGCTGCAAGATGCAGTATATTTAAAACATAAGGAACACATCCAATCAGTCGTTAACTGTATACGATTCCCGATACGTGATTATGTTTGGGCCGAAAATAAACGGTAGACGAGCATGCATCAATCAACACGAGTGCAAGTGTAATGAACCACCGCATTAATATCAGAAATGTTGCTATTGAATCCAAAAATTTTAATGAAAGAGTTATGTTTATTACCTGTGCTGTTAAAAAGGTAGGTGGAATTTTAACAACACTTAACAATAATAAAAAAAATATTTTTTTAGGTAAACTAATCGAGAAATCTTCAACAGTTTAAGATAATGATACATGAGCATGCATCATTCAGAACGAGTGCTGTTAAAAAGGTAGGTGGAATTTCAACAACACTTAACAGTAATAAAAAATTTTTTTTAGGTGAACTAATCGAGAAATCTTCAACAGCTTTAGATAATAATAAATAATAAGGTATGAACTGTTGCTATTGAATCCAAACATTTTGATGACAAAGTCATATTTATTATCTGTACTATTGAAAACGTAAGCGAAATTTTCAACAACGTTTAACAATAATAAAAAAATATAAATTTGTTGGTAAATTAATTGTCAAAAAACACTCCACAGTGTTAGATAGTGGTATATAAGCGTGCATCATTCAACATGAGTGCAAGTGTAATTAACCGCCCCATTAAGATAATAGCTGTTGCTATTAAATCAAAACATTTTAGTAAAAAAAAGGCAAGTTTAGTATCTGTGCTGTTGAAAAGGTAGGTGAAGTCTTAAATAGCATTAAACAATAATAAAAAATATTATCTTTAAAATAGCGGGATTATCAAGAAATGATCCACAGCAATAGATAATGGTATATGAGCGTGCATTTTTCAACACGAATGCAACTGTAGTGAACCGCCGTATTCATATCTGAAATGTTGCTATTAAATACTAACATTATAATGAAAGAGTTCTGTTTATTATCCATACTGTTGAAAAGGTAGGCGAAATTCTAAACTATCTAGCAATAATAAAAAAAACTATTTAATGATTTAGGTAAACTTATAAAAAAATCTCCATAGTATAAGATAATAGTTTATGAGCACGCAATCATTTAAAACGAGTGCAAATGTAATAAACGAGCAAAATGTTAATATAGCTTTTCTACTTATTTTTAGGATGTTTTAAGCATGTTCCTTTTATTGGTTGGCTGGAAGGAATTTCTGTTGTTAGAGATAAGCTCGCCTTTTGTATTTTATTTCATTTACTTTTAAGTATATTTTGTAATATCAGTTGTCTACAATAAAGAATTAATAATAATAATTTATCAAAAAATCTACATAGCATCACATAATAGTGTATAGGTAAGTATGTATCATGTATCAAGAGTGCACATATATCAAGGTACGACGTTAATATAATATAAAATAATGCAATTGAATACAAGCATTTCACTGAAATAATTAAGTTTATAATTGATAATGCAGGCGCAATTTTTAACAACATAAAATTAATAATTAAACTTTCTGTTTCATAGGAAAAAGGTAGCATGCACCTAAAATAAGTTTAGTTGGTGCGTAGCTGAACTAGACAGATTGTAAATTATTTCTATTAAATATAGTATTTAACTTAAAATAAATAATAATTTACAGTTAAAAGAAAGTCGGAATCTCGAACTATATTTATATAGTACTAGCTGTTGCCTGCGGCTTTGCCCGTTTCTTCCTTCAACAACGTTTCCTTCGCACAACAGTAAGCCGTTGTGCGATCAGGATTAAAAGTAGCCTAAGGCCCAATGTTCTTTCTTAAGTACATATTAAGGAACAGATTGACACCCAACTTCAAATTATCCTGTGTTGTCCTCGTGACCCAGTGTCCTCAAGTGAGGACATTATACAAATCATGTCATATTTCAAAATTTGCCGCCGTTTGACCTTTTTTGGGTCTGTTATCTAATTGGGGGATAGCTAGTGACATTTTATTTTTGGCATTTGACATTAACTAATCGGAGTGAAGGTGTCACGCGATGCTAATCTGTCAACCATGGAGCGCACGCGTCGACTAGGTGAGTTGAATATCAAAATATCTTAATAATCTATTGGTTTCATGTTGATATAATATGTTTAAATACAATATAAATTATGAAATCATGTTTGTATAAATCTATTTTTGTTTAAAATCAAAGACACCTATATTTATCTTTCACTCAATGATTATGTTCTTGTGTGAGAACAGTAGGCCGCAAGTTCATTATTTGCTCATATATTATGTATGTTCTTGCACAAAAACAATAGGCATTTATCATTTTACCCCATTGATTATTTCCCGACAGAAAATGGTATTGTTTTTTGCTAATTTTTATGCAGGTTGGTATAAGTGTATGTTAGTTTGACTGTTTTTATGTTACCCGTTATATGCTACGTAACGTCAGCAAAAATTGAGCAAACTGATTAGAATTAATCCATCAGTCAGCGTCTCTCATTTGTTTTTTTTAATAAATACACTTGATTATAGGTTTGCGAACGCAAAACGTAGAACAATTATTAGCAGAATCTGATATAGAAGACTTAACACCTTCTGATGAAGATGTTGGTGATCCTTTATTTGACATTCAACTAGGAAATGAACCAACTACCTTGAGTGATGACGAGGAGGTTGAAATCGAAGATGCTCCCATTATTTCAAGTATAACAAATAATTTGATTGAAAATTGATTTGGCGGTTACTAATGCCTGGGTTCAATATAAAAAAGATAAAAAGAAACAAAATATACCTTTGAAGAAAATCAAACAATTAAAAAGTTTTAAAATGGAGCTTGGAGAATACCTGTTGGAATTCTCTGGCAAAGGTTGCTGAATTGGATGATATAGACCTTGATGCAGAGTCAATCGAATCTGTCAAGCGTAAAAGAGGAAAACCAGCAGCTCCACTTCATCCAAGAAACGACGTTTGCATGCTGCAGAACATATGCCTATATTTGAAGTAAAGCAGTCTAGGTGCCGACATTGCCACTACAAAAAATCTCGTGTTCAGTGTAATACATGCAATATTGCTTTATGTTTTACTTCTGATAGAAACTGTTTTTTAATTTTCATTCGGGTTAAATGTTAAGTTCCTAAGTTGATTTCAATAATTATATTCAAAGACTGATTTTTGTAAAATAATATTTTATATTTGAGCTGCCCATTACATCTTTCGATAGTTGATTTTTTTATAACAATGACTATTTGATTTGTGTTTGTTTTTCTTTATAAGTTTATATTCAGTAATAATTTAAAAAGAAATTGATCTCTTATTTTAAGTTTGACTTTTGTTTAGATCTAAATTTTTATTCAGTTGATAAGCGACAAATTGCGTTGTTTTTGTTCTCTTTAAGTAGATTTAATAAATATTGATGATGAAAAAGAAATGATCTCATAGCATAAGACTTATGTTGTTTTTTCCATTGTTGATTTCAAAATAAATAATGTTTTTGTTTGTTTATCAGCCCAATGTCACCCTACGAGAACATAAAAATTTTACCTATTATTGGACCAGCAGCCCAATGTTCTCCTATGAGTACAAAATAATTTAGCATTTTTATTGCTTATATGTATTATTTACCATGCCATACATACCATAAAAAAATATAGAGACACGAAAACTACTGTTATATAGACTTGAAGACATTTTTTTGTATGGGCGGTTAGTATTTCACACATTATGTACTTGTAGAAGAACATTGGGCTATTAGTCTGACCTAAAGAAAAAAATGCTTGGGCCTTAGGAGGATATGACTATATGTTAATCCAGGTCACAATATATATGTGTTCTAATTTCAAACAAATCCATTCAGCCATTCGAGCGTGAGAGAGTAACAAACATCCACATACTTACAAATTTTCACACATTTAATGTTGTAGGATAACATTTAATTAATAATAGTGAATCCAACCAATTAACATTTAACAGTATCACTGGTAAAAGGCTTATATCAAATAATATGACTGCATGTGCAATAATCCACCGCATTAATATCAGAAATGTTGCTATTGAATACAAAAATGGTAATTAACTTAAATTCTATTTATCTGCGCAGTGAAAAATGGAGGCGAAATTTTAAACACAAATAAAATGTTTAAATAAATATTAGTGTGTGCAGGAAAATCCTTATAGTCATTTCACGACAATAACACAAAATGACAAGCATGTATTTTTAAAGTTTGTATGGAGAACGCCTGCGTATTAAATGAGTAAAGCTCGCTGAAGTTGCAATAAAATTTAGTCATTCAAAAAATAAAAAAAACATTAAATGAGTTTAACTATAATGCTAAAACATTTGTAAATATCAGTATAAAAATAGCGTATATCGCTCTGCAGCATCCTTACCCTGCCTCCAAAAAAAGTTAAGTATATCAAAATATCATAAACAAAGTATCTTCACCCCCATATCCCCGAAGGGGCAGGCAGAAGCACAACCTAGCCGAAGGCACTTAGTCCCAAAATGTGATATGTGGCAAGCCTATCGCCAACCGGGCACATATCCAATCACGAGCAACATTTTTTTTTAATAGAAAATTTGAAAAACCAAATTTTCTTCTTGTTGCCCGACCCGGGAATCGAACCCAGGACCTCGTGCAGTCAAGTTTAACATCTGGACCGCTAGACTACAGAGGCGATTCAAATGGACAATCAAATCAACATTAAAATACTTTTAGAACCATGTCGTGTAGGATCCTTAATTAGCTGTTTAAGCATTCAAGCCCACAAATTCAGACATCACGTCAGGATAATTCGGATTATGGTCACGCCCCAATAAATGACTCACGTAAAATTTTCTAAATCATCTATAAAGCTGCGTAAATGAGACCATAAATTGAATTACTTTGGCTACATTTTCCTCACTCATTGTAAGGAATATCTCCTTAGATATCCGTACTTCTATACTAATAAAATGAACGTGAATGAGAAGTGCGAAAAAATCTATCTTATCTATCTTAGCTATTAAGGCTTAATTCTTGTACCGATTTTGATGAAATTTAATTTAATGATCGCCTCTGTGGTCTAGCGGTCCGGGTGTTGGACTTAACTGCATGAGGTCCCGGGTTCGAATCCCGGGTCGGCCAACAAAAAAGAAAATGGGATTTTTCCAATTTTCTAATAAAAAAAATGTTGGTCGGGATTGGAAATGTGCCCGGTTGGCGATAGGCTTGCCACCTATCACATTGTGGGACTTAGTGTCTTCGGCTAGTTTCTTAATGTCTTCGGCCTTGGTTGTACCTCTGCCTACCTCTTCGGGGATATGGGCGTGAAGATACTTTTTATTTTAATGATTAGGCTGGGATCTCGCCTTACCTATTCCTACTACCATGATGACTAAAATTTTCCGGTTCGAAGGGTGTGGTAGCCAACTTGACCGGCCACAGAATTGCGACGCACCTCTAACATCTATGGTGTCTATAGGACACGATTGTCTTTATTCCATCGGGAGAGCCGTATACTTGGCTGACCTCTCATATAAATAATGCAAGCAGTTAAAAACCCGAGTTGAAACATACTGCACTTTTTTACAAACCTAAAGCTTGATATATGAGAAAGAAAATTTGTATGAATGTTACGGTGATGAAGACCCAAGTAATTTGCTAGTGTGAAATATTCAAAAGGTTTCATATTGCTCTGGTCCATTTAACATAACTTAACCAAATAATCTTAAAAGTACTTATCTATTGGGTATTAGACTAACCTTGTTATTTATTTTTTAAGATATTCCCTAGTGTTGGACCGAAACCATTCCAGGCCGCTTTATAAAATAGACCATCTGCCTCCCCGCCGAGCACCTCGTAAGAACATATGTTAAATAGTTCATTACCAATAACACCACTTATAGCAGAGTTCTATACGTCATTTACTTGCCTAGGAAGTATTTATCTATTTGTTCCTCGCTTATCTATTTATTCTTCCATAACGACAAGGTTTTCGGCATTGACGTCTTCTGTATGGGTGGCAGAGTAACGTTGTGCAAATCACAATCGACACGACTGCGACACACCAATAACATCTATTATGTCTATAGATCACGGCTGTTTCTCATCACTAAAAAATCTATATGATAGACGTCTCCTGTATGGGTGGAAGGGTAACATTGATTTGTACATTCGATACGAATTTGACACCCCAATGTTGGGAGTTCGTTAAGTGGAATATCTACATTTAGTCAAGATTGGAAGTTTTACGGTAAATCTTTTGTGTGTTTTTAAAAACTTTGTTGGAAATCCACATATACCGTCTATATCGCCTCTGTTGTGTAGCGGTCCGGGTGTTGGACTTGACTGCACGGGGTCCCGGGTTCGAATCCCGGGTCGCCCAACAAAAAGAAAAATTGGATTTTTCCAATTTTCTAATAAAAATGTTGGTCGGGATTGGAAATGTGCCCGGTTGGCGATAGGCTTGCCACCTATCACATTGTGGGACTTAGTGTCTTCGGCTAGTCGTGGGTGCCTTGGTTGTACCTCTGCCTAATTCTTCGGGGATTTGGGCGTGAAGATACTTTTTTTCTTTAAATAGTATCAATGAATCTTAAATTACTTATCAAGCTGTATGGTGCAGTGACCAAGTTTTTGGTTTTTTTGAATCGTGATCAGTAAAGTCATAAGATTAATGATTGCTGCTAATTCAGCTGGATAATTTTATTAATCATAAGTGAATGCGAAAGGTCAGAAAAGCCTGCAAGTTATTTAGCCTTTATCTCACTGGGTACCGTAAAAGTTACTTTTATGCATCGCACAAAAATCCAGTGCATGGTATTCGAAATAGTTCAACGGGTTTATGTATTCCAAAATATGTGAAAGCATTGATTGATCAATAGGTTTTACTCGATTAAAACTGACATATCTATATAAAGGTATTTACATGATGCCAAAACTTTGGACCACTTTTGATGAAAATTGCGAAGATGGAGGAGCATAAAATTTGTCATACTTATAGTTTACGTGTAGGAGAAGTGCAGAACGCTAATATTTTTTTAATAATAATGCTTATAAAGTACGTTAAATCAATAAATAAAACATTACCCACACTACCACGCATTTGACACACACAAACAAGTATATTAATGATAACGATGAAAGATCAGAGATGGCGTACTAAAAAGTTTGAAAACAAAGTAGTTGGTCTTGAGAAATGAAGATGGCGTTCATATCAATTTAAGATATTAAAATTTATGATGGTTGAATTTCGGCCAACGAGCGACCACTAGTGTAAGTAAATTGTTAGAAGGTAATACTGGGCATCAGTTGAGTGAAATATCCCTATTCGAAATTAAAAGCTTTGCGGTAAATCTTTTGTCTTTTTAAAAGCTTGATAGTAAATCCAAAGTGACGATATTTCTTTAAATATTTATTGATCAATTCTAAATCGGTTATCAAGCTTTTTGGTGCTGCGACCCAAATCTTTGTTTAACTCATGAGTTATAAAGTCAAAAAGTTAACGATTTATACTAATTCAAGTGTGGATTGTTTTATCACATGCATAAGGTAAGAAATTCCTTTCATCTCACTTGTCATTGAAATATTTATTTCAAAAACGTCATACGAATACACACAAAACCCCCGTGTTGGTCCGGGCTCCTTTGCAGAATTGACCATCTGCCTTTCTGTTCCAGGCAGCTCATAAGAGGCGAGGACAGGCTTATCGCCACTAACACCCTGATATCGGACAAGGTGGTACAGTATTGCAGCGACTCCTCGGATTGGTAGCACCGCCTAACCAAATCCTGCCACCATAACGTCAGTTTGCCATTGACGTATTCCGGTTCGGAGAGTAAGGTAGCCGGTAAACTTACTTTTGCTCGAGACCTAGCATCCCGGCCTAGGTTTGGCAATAAATAAATAAATAAAATAAATATATCCTATGACAAATCAGTCAAAGCCAACACATGGCTTAGAAGTCACAGAGATGATTAAGTATAAAACTGTTTTATAGTCTAGACTTTAGAGGCTAATCTTGCCGGTAGCCATGTACGTTAGGCTAACACTCTATCCATAAGACTTTAAATAAATAAATAAATATCTCGACAAGTTACACAAATTGAATGTAACCCCAAAGTAAGCAAATTATATGCTTGTGTTACGGGTGCTAGTCAACGATACTAATACATAGAAATACTTAAATAGATACCAGAATTAATTTAATAAACACCCAGAGCTGCAAATGCAGACATCTAAATGTTCATCACACTAATGCATGCCCCCGTTGGGAATCAAACCCGAGCCTCGCGGTTGAGCGATGTAGTCAGGCGTGTACGCTAGCCACTTGACCAACGAGGTGGTCCAATGTACCATTAGCAGCTTTGGTGTTTCTAGGCGGCGTGAATTTCTTACCCTCAGGAAATACGTCTGCTTATTTGCCTTCCAATATCATAAAAAAAATCCAGTATACCACATTCTATACAGATTATCAGGATAACGTTTTCAAACATATCTTTCGTGTTTTTTTTAATTATTTCCACTACTGCAAATCGATGATGATGTTTCTATTCATTGCTTGTTTTTGTAAATATATATAGATGCGTTCAAGTAGTTTTTATCCATTTGTTTTGTTTATTTATTTAATTCTTTATTATACACAAAAAAAAAGTCAAAATACAAGTGAACATGTGAAATTATACGGGGACTATGTACAAAACACTATACAAAACACTATATAAAAGAAATCATTAAAGTACTAGTTATGACTAAAGTACCATTACACTAATTAATACATACTAAAACCCTCGTTTTTAAATGTTTTTTTTATGTTAATTTGCCCCTTTCTGGAGTCGGCTAAGGCTACTTTTAGGCCATTCTGCCACGTCTTCCGTAGTAATTAATTTTTGGCAACAGTCATAAGTCACTATATATAAAGTCGTATCATGGTCTTGAGTAAAGCGATGGCTTCGTTACTCAAGCTCGTTTAGTGAGATTTGGCGGCAGCGAGGAATTACACGATACACTAATTTCTTCATGATTATTTCATTTGCGCACTTTCACTGAACAAAATTAATCTAAATTAATTATTTTTAAATTAATTTAAATTAATTAATCTAAAAATTAATTCCCACCTAAATTAACCAATTTCATTCAAAATAAACACGAAATTCAATAATTGTAAAAAAAATTACGACCATCTTCATTAACGATGGCACCAAAACTCTCATTTTTTTCGGTAAGATGTCACTAACACTTTGTATAGATAATGTTATTTGAATTTATAAGGTGTGATGTAATTTATTTCAATATGTTCAACGTGTTTACCAAATTAATAGTGCATTCAAAGCGAGAGGTGCGTCAAGTGTGGCGAATCGACTCAAGGCGAAAAGCTTGCCCAATATTCACGTGGGTATTGCAATTGATTAATGTTACAAGTTAATCAATAAAAGCAATTATATTTGTCTATGTTTGATATTTTCCATCGTCGTCGCTCGGTTAAACTTCCAATTTTTTTTATGATATTGGAAGGCAAACAAGCAGATGGGTTTCCTCATGGTAATAAATTCACGCCGTATAAAGACGCAAAAGGTGGTAATGATGCGTTGCCAACCTGAGGCCGGGATGTTAGGCCCCGACCAAAAGTAAGTTTACCGGCTACCTTTCCCTCCAAACCGGAACACGTCATGACGTTATGGTGGCAGGAATAGGTAAGTCGGTGGTACCAATCCGGTTGAGCAGCTACGAAACTCGACCATGTTTTTAGATGTCAAGGTGTTAGTGACGGTAAGCCTATGCTCTCCTTTTACGATCTGCCTGGCAGGAAGGCAGATGGTCTATTCTGCAAAGGAGCCCGGACCAACACGGGGAAAAATTCATGTTTTCAAATAAATTAGTAAAGGCATATAGGTAAAAGGGCTGGTTGCCGGGGAGTTTGTTTAGCCGTTTCTTCTCCTGTCTGGCTAGAGTTAAAAACGGTGGTAGTGTACAGTAGATAGGAACAAAATTAATCTGCCTTTAAAATGATTTGTAATAAATTATGAAGCGTATCGAGCATATAAATAAATAAAATATCTATTAAAAGTATAAGTAAGTGCTATGATTTAAATGTATATAAATAGTAATATAAATTTTCTCCAAATTTTATTAAATATTTGCACACCACAATGTGGTAAGACATGTTGTATTCTGAAGTATCTTTGTAACAACTTTTTAACACACATTTTTCGCAAATAAATAATTATTTTCATTTTAATTTTTTATTTCATTTCCTTTTCATAAAGAAACACTTATACTGTTTTACGTATAACCTATAATTTATTATTTTGTAAATAGCCTAACGGTTTCGCTTATGACAGCATCATCAGGGCTTAAACTTAAAGTACCTTTTATTTGAAAGTATGAATTATATCTGTGTTATGTTAATTAAGTTTTAGACATAGAAAAGGCGTCGGTAAAACGTAAATTTGAAAAATGCTATGTTTGAACTAATTATTTCCACCAGTGGTCGCCCATGCGTCGATAACAAATTTTAATTATGAGTTATTCAATATAAATTACTTTTGATAAGAACGCCATCTTCGTTTATCAATATCAACTACTTTGTTTCCAAAAATTAACAAAATTTCCCCCCGTTTATATTGTTTTCCTCTTGTTGGTCCGGACTTCTTATGCGGAATAGACCATCCTACGAGGCCTCCTACGAGGCTTCCTACGAGGCAGCTCGTAAAAGGCGAGTGTAGGCTAACCGTCACGAACAACGTGATATACATTATAATAGGAGATAGATAGTAGAGTTACGCACCGATTTCCCACGATTAGTACCACGACCTTACTTAATTTTGCCGCTATAACGTCAGTGCTCGCAGTTGAAGCGTTCCGGTTCGAGGGGTAATGTAGCCGATAAACATACATTTGCTCGAGGTAACATCCCGGCCTCATGCTGGCAACGCACCTTTGATGGCAACGTGAATTTCTTACCATCAGGAAATCCGTCTGCTTGTTTGCCTACCAATACCATAAAAAAAAATTTAACAATTGAATTTGTAATAACAATATAAATAAAGCCTTACATAATAATTATGAATATCAATCGCCATTTGTAAAATGGTGTTCAGAAAACGGACACTAAATTAATGCCGTTTAAAAGGCAAATACCAAAAAATATACCAACAATTTATAAATGAGCTATGGCTGATTTTCATTACGCATTTTGGTATTGCTAGAAATTGACAGTTTAATTTCGAGTGATTTATGTTTGCTAACATGATCCTGGTTAAAATGAAGCGAGTATTAATTTTAAATTACCTGTTTAAAAGTTGCCGAGTCATAATTGAATTTGTCGGTAAATTGGAATTATAAATCTGTTCTAATATAATAAGGTAAATGTTCTAAAATAAAGGTGATGACTCAACTAAGAGCTGAGCTCGCATGTGAATGGATATATGTCGCACAATGGAATATTTTATACAAAATGTGTTTTAAAATATCTCGTAAAAAATCTATATAAATCTATAGGTCTGTCTGTCTATAGGTCACGGTAATCTCTTACCATCAGGAGAGCTGTGTACTTGTGAGCTGACCTCTCACTTAAAAAAATAAAAATTCATTCAAACACGTCCGGAAATTTCCGACCGAACATCGAATCAGGATCTAATATTGAAGTCAACATCAACACCACCACGAGATGACTGAGGCGCTTATAGTGTTAATGTCATCATGAATTATGAAATGAATATAATTAAAATTAGTAGCCCTTCGTCCTTTATACAAAGCGTATGAGTAAAATGCATTAATTAGGACTAATTACGGAAGCGGATGAGTCGGAACATCATAGTACCCGCTATAAAAGATAGATGCTAATGAATATGTATTGAAATAGTCCGTAGTTAACCCAATATCCTTTTGTTTAGCACGTTGTAATGTGGGCTGTGGCTGCCTACGAGTGATTAGCAGCATTTTGACACTTCCGACATTTTGACGTAATTTTACACAAAAAGTCCGACAGCTATCTATAAAAAACAGTTGTCTGTAAAGTCGGTTTACAGACGATAGTTTAACGTGACAACGTCATAAGAACGGAGGCCGCTTGTGCCTCTTTGTCGCTCGCTCCGCGCTCTCGCTTGCACTTCAAGTCCTAAATGGCACGCCTCAGAGCGAAGTAACGCCGCATGGGTAATGTTTTTTGGTGCGTGCAGCCGGCTCCATCAAATCATAAGACCTTGGCACGTCAAAAAAAGTTTCACCCAAGACAGAATTTAAACCTGTACTCTTTTGTCTCAAGCCGATGAATGCTTCAACCATTTGAATTACTGAGGATAAAAAACCTGTCTGGTTTTTTTTTTATTCCTTTCTTAACCGTTAACACTAGTTATGTCTTTTAGATACACAATCTATCTGGAAACCTACTAAATTAGTTCATCCTTACAGATGAAAAAGTGTTAAAACCATATCACAGGGCAAGTGCTCAAATGAAACAATGAAAGTTATGGCCATTACAATATATATGAGAATTTTTAAGAGCACTAATGTGTGTGTGTGTGTGTGCGTGCGTGCGTGCGCCCGTGTGTGTGTGTGTGTGTGTTTGTGTTTGTCTGTGGTAACATAACATGACGGATTTCTGTGCAATTTTTTATGTTAAGCTACGTTAAATGTAAGTCTTGTAGCACATATTACTATTTTTTTTATTTAAGTGTTAACTAACATTTTAAGAAAATCCTTAGTACTCCTACTAGTATACTACGATTATAGTACGAGGTGAAAGTTTATGAGGACATATGAGTGTTTGTTATTATTTCGTGCTAAGCTGAACTGATGTAGATGAAAGTAATATAGTTTCTATATCAGAAATTTCTAAGGATTTTTTTGTAGTTTGGCATTCGAACAAACAGTTGTAAAATAAGCCATTATTTTGCTAATTCCGCGTAAACAGTGTAACTGTTGTGGCAAATAATCCTCGAAATGACACAGAATGTGACAAGCCTAACTAACGTTTCCACCGCCCACCTCCGCTACCAGAACACGAATAAAGGTTGAACTTGGGAAATAAATTGTCACGTCCTTCGCATGTGACAACCCTACCTAAAGTTGCGGCAGTGGGAACGTTAGTTAGGCTTGTCACATTCTGTGTCATTTGGAGGATTATTTGCCACAACAGTTACACTGCTTACGCGGAATTAGCAAAATACAGGTTTATTTTACATCTGTTATAATGGATTTTCGCAAAGTAACGCCTGATTCAATAAAACATTCGAACAAAGATGTAAGAGCAAGACAGCGAACAAGCGACTTCTCTGATAGTAAGTGATAACCGCAGCCTATAGACACCATATATGTTATAGGTGTGCCGCTGTCTTGTAGTTGAGGTGTTAGGCCACATGTACAAAACTGACCGCCCTACCCTCTGAACCGGGACTAGAAAACGTTATGGCCGCAGGAAGGTAAAGACAAGGTAACTGGAGCTGCTGAAGGCTATGGAAATGCAGCAGCAGCAGCAGGTTTTTTTAGTATTTTTATTATTTTATATAAATATATATTTAACTAAATTGTACTTGTCTTAAATGTGTGACTACGCCAACGTAACTAAAATATCACTGCACAATTACTTATGGAGGTAGTTTTAATACTAATTTTAGCCATTGAAATTCAATTTAAAGTTTGTTATTAAATAATAGGTGTCCTGACAAATTTCAAACCTACGTCACCTGCCTTGTGATATTTTTTATCTTAATTTTTAATTTTTTCGTGAAAGTTATTCTGCTAAATGGTCTGAGACCAATCTAAAACACTCAACCACATAAATTTGGAAATTCGTTATAGAATTTCGTTTCAAACACAGCAAATTCATACAAGTCTATGGACCTAACATACACATCAGTAATTTTTCGTACGGGGTTTGTGTGAATACACTATGGTCGAAATCTAGTTTCGATTTTCCAAAACGGAATTTCATAATAAAATTCCGAATGTATGAGCCGCCTTTTAAATCCGTTGTCGAGTTAGAAGTAATGTATTGCTACAAATAAAATTCGAATGTGTTTTTTTACATAGACTAGCTTGCCGGTGAACTTTTTACCTCCATAACATGGTGACCTACTAACAGCGCCACCTTTCGAGTCCGATTGTGTTCTCCAGGAACCCATTGAAGTTCTGCAAAATTACACACAAAGCGATCCAATTGTTTTGTATGTTTCAGGTGACAAACACACACACATAAGAATTATGTAGGTTATGTATGGCCCTAAAAATTAATTTCAAGCTTTTTTATGATATTGGAAAACAAACAAGCAGGTGGATTTCCTGATGGTAAGGTAATTCACGCCGACTAGAGACACCAAAGAGGGTAACGATGCGTTGTTAACCAAAAGGCGGGATATTAGACCTCAAGCAACAGTAAATTAACTAGCTTAACTTCCGAACCGGAACACGTCAACGGCAAGAACTGACGTTATGGCAGCAGGGATAGGTAAGGCGGTGTTACCAATCCGGGCGAGTCGCTACGAAACTCTACCACCTTGTAGGATGTCACGGTGCTAGTAACGGTAAGCCTATGCTCACCTCTTACGAACTGTCTGGCAGGAAGGCAGATGGTCTATTCTGTAAAGGAAGCCGGACCTCTTTAAACTAAACAAATTGATTTAAATAACAAAACAAACCGTCATGTTTGCATGAAAAGAATGTGAAGAAAGCCAGACAGGTTTGTCAGGATTGTGAGATCTGGCAATCTTTACTCTCTGCCTACCCTGTAAGGGACTTGGCGTGAAGATATGTATGTATGTAATGAATGGATAAATACCAGGATTTTATGAGGATAAGCAATTTCAACGTCGAGTCAGTTTTAAGTATTGTCATGCGGAAATTTCAATAAAACGAGCTGACAGACAAGTGCAACTTTGTGCTCAAGAGCAGATAATATTGTGGATACGCTGGCACGACTCCAAACCTATGGCAGAATTGCTTATAGAGATAATTGAATGTTAATTTCATTGATTCTGACTGCTGCCAAAATCGGAACCTTCGATTTAAAGACTGTTTTAACATGTGTAATGATATTTTATACTCCTGTTACAGGCTTTTAACGATAATAAATAAATAAATAAAATGTACTTCTTACATTTTCACCGATGTTATTCCCGCCTAGGCTTTGCAGAATAGACCATCTGCTTTAGACTAGGTGGTAGAGTTTCGCAGCGACTCACCCGGATTGGTACCTATTCCTGTCGCCATAACGTCATGACGTGTTCCTTTCTGGAGGATAAGGTAGCCGGCACCTTTGGTGTCTCTAGGCGGCGTGAATTTCTTACCATCAGAAAATCCGTCTGCTCGTTTGCCTTCCAATATCATAAAAAAAATACTTCACTTTTTCTAGGATGGAATGGAAAATATAACTATTCTATTATTTCTCCCATACTCTTAGAATCACAAAGGAACGTCAATTCTATATGTAACAGCATTATAAAGTATAATCCGCGTTCTCATTGAAGTTGTCGTTAGTATTTATGTGGGTTAAAGGAATGCGTATTTTAAATGTACATTTAATAGCCCTTGTCACTTTACTGACAGTGTATTAATTCATTTACAACGTATAATGTAACACTGACATACATACATGTTAAAAATTATATTTGTATTCAACTAGGTGATATTTAAAAAGCGTTTTTTATTGGAAGACATTAGACAGCCAACAAGGAATTAACAGTTCTTGTAATGATAATAGACGCCATAGATGTGGCAATCTTACGGCTATAATAATGTTATTATATTATAATATTATAATGTTAGGTTACTGATTGTGCAAATTTATCGGCTTCCAAACTCTACCTCGGAACATGACAATAACGAACACTAATGCTTTGGCGTTAGGAATAGGAAACATGGTAATAACAATTCGGCTCAGCTGCTGCACAAAATCCTACCTGCTTAGAACTCTTTGAAGGATCAATCTAGTAATCTAAATTTCTAAATAACCAGCAACGAGCGATGGGGTTGGCACATCCCAATTAGTGGCAGCAAAGCAATAGCAAGACAGTTTGGTATTTTCTGTGGTAAGTGAATATTTTATTATTTACTAAAACCAAAGAAAACAAATATTAGTCAAGATTAATTTTCTTTCTTTTTTATTACATGACCACCGTTTTAACTATTCCTGCCGCCATAAATTTAGCTCTGGCCGTGCTCGGGTTCAGATAATAAGGTAGCCGGTGAGCTTACTTTTGCTCGAGGCCTAACATTACGGCCTCAGGTTGGCAACGCACCATTACCTCCATTTTCATTTTCCAACTTAAAAATAGTGAATCATGTCCTCGTCTTGCGTAATTTCTTCAATCTTATGGCATAATAAAATGTATTTGACAAAAACATAACAATAAAATTTTACTTTTGTCCATTATTTACTTTTCCGTTAGTGATTACAGATTTTGGTAGTGTAAAATTTAGATTTGAATTTCTAGATTAAAAAAATTGAAACGAAAATACGAGAAGATGTTATTTCAAGATTGCAATTATCTAAATTTATTTATAAGTGGAAGACCAATAGCCCAGGGATACATTGAATGTTATATGCCGACCGTCTGACTACCAAGCAGGAGCAATAGGAGTATCAGTTTTGTTACCAACGCCACGAAAACGTACATTTGCCACATGCTTGGCAACACTGTCTTACTTATTCCTGTCATAGCTTCAACACTCGTCCTTGCATGGTTCAGTTTTAGAGAGGTTAATTTATTAAAATTACGCTAAAGGCTCAACGTCTTGTATTTAAAAGTTAAAAAAAAAACGACGGGTTACACTCCGGGAGTGAAAACTTGAATATTAAAGTTGTGCATTTTTGATATTTTGGATTGTTTAGGGAACAATTTCGCACGAATTGCTTTAATTATCAGTGTGAACGTGCTATTATTTATGTGGTAGATACAATATTAATTTACCGCGCTATTGTACACAAACATGACAACACGGACATTCGCGCAAGCGCCCTGCGCCGTCTAAACGAAACAGCAGGCGTAGGCATACTTTTTCACAAAAAGGGAGGGATACTTCTTCTCCTACGTATTTACTCTCCATCCGTCTTACGAATTTTCGATCAGGTCACATGCCCTGACGCGAGTTTAGAAGTTTTTACCCATTCTAAATAAGTGCGCAACGTCGCTAAAGAAGTTTTCACTTCAAAAATATAACAGTCATACTAACGTAGCTGCACCTTAAAATATATCTGAATCGTGTATCATTTAGTTGGACATTACAATCCATTTCTGAATAATGGAATAGAAGGTGCGCCAAACGCATTACTAATGGACAAAACAACGTCCTAATTGCTAATTAGGACATTGATACATAGCGTGATACGAAATAAATGCTATTATTTCGACAACATAAATCTTCATACAAGCCCAAATATTTATGTCGCAGCGTTAGTTTTTCAACCCATCGTTATAGTTAAATGTGATTTATTTTTAACACTGATTAACAGGGATTTTGGGGAAAATGATAATGTTACGTGACAAAATTGAATTGGAAACAAAATCTGCAAAGTCGTGAAGTGTAAATTGTATTACAGTAGTACTGTTTAAATTATGCACTTCGTCTATATTCGTCAAGCTTCGGAAATCTGAATGTATTTTATATATCTTTTTAGAGTTGTTAATTTAGATTAGCAATTACTAATTAAATATTAATAATCGCCTGTGTGATCGAGCGGTCCAGGTGTTAGATTTGATTACATGAGGTCCCAGGTTTGATTCCCGGGTCAAGTAGTTTGGACCCTTTTGGTGAGTTTGTTGGGAAATTGTAAATTGTATATTTTGTAAGGACCTTAATTTTCTTCACGGAATTTTATATCTGTGTCGTTGTGTGTTTGACGTCTATAAAAATGACGTAAAAATAAATAAGATATCTCATGAGCCCTTGGCGAAATAATCTCATCTAATTATAATAAAATACCAGATCCGATATAAACAAAGACAAATCTCCATAAATATTTTCTTTCAATCACGTAATAGCTTAACGATTTCCTGATCAGCCAAGGTTAATACTTTCATATTATCTAATAATAATAGGTTAATCTTTATTCCAGAATATGCGTGTGAAAAGAACCTACTTATTTCCAAATAAAGTTATTCTTTTGGCACAAACTAGATTAAACTGAGTCATGATTGAAGTTTAAGCTTTTAAAATGTTTGTTGTTGTGTAAATGGAGAAGGATCTTCACGCCTATGTCTCTGAAGAGGTAGGCAGAGGCACAACCAGGGCACCCACGACTATCTGAAGAAACTAAGTCCCACAATGTGATAGGTGTCAAGCCGGACACATATCCGACTCCGGGCTACGTTGTTTTAATTAGATTTTTTTTTTGTTGCACGACCCGGGATCGAACCCGGCACCTCAAGAATCCAAACTCGACCCCAGACCTAGCGGACACAGAGGCGATAAATAAGCGTTTTGTAAAGGACATGTTATTATAATATTAAAATTTAAAAAAACCTACAATTTCTCATTTTCCGTCGGGGGTTAAAAATATAAAAGAAACTTCAAAACCCTGTTTGTTCTAAAAATTTAAAGGTCCATGTGTTGGTCAGGGCGAACATTAAATGAGTCATTCACAATAAGAGTGTTTTACAGTGTTTATGACCACGCTATCTCTAAATGTAATTCAATAATACATAAACATCAATATCATACCGACAATATACCGACATAGTAACTAAAAAGCACGTAATTTATTAAATAACTAACGTTATAACTTAAGGGGCCAGTATGCTAAAATACGTCAGCAATATACTGTTTTTTTCATACAAAGCAAGTATGGATCTTGGCGACAAAAATACACAAGATTAACATTAATATGTTTTATGAGACTAGTGTTTCCAAAACACGATTAATTTCACTTTGCTCGATAAAAAAGAATCAAAAAGTTAACGCTTTATTGAAAGCAAAACCCAACTGCCTACTTCAATTATGAAAATATCGACAACCGATTTAACATAAACATAGGTAAGTATTATACCTAAAAGATAACTGTTTCAGTTTTTATATTTTTTTTCAAATGACTTTTGTATTCTCAAAAATAGTGATTTGGCGCTTAAGACATTTACTTTATATCGCAATATTTCATAGTAATCATGGGACGGGGGAGTGCGCTGATTGGCTCTTCTGGCTGACTAAGTATGGGGCCTTAAGCAAAAGAGAAAAGAACTAAATATTAATTCAATGTAGTATACAGTTAATTCATTTAGGCACCGATTAGCGATTTTAATCGACGAAGAAAGCCCATACTTGTAGGCTTTGCATTACCTAATTTCTAGTCAAGTCACACAATGAATAGTAATTACTAGTTCACTATCGCACGTGGAAGTTTATGCTATAGCAGAGAGATTATTTAATTAATAGATATTTGATATTCATATCGTGTTCATGTAGATACGATAAGGTGAACCGAAGTAGTAAATTTATAATATGCTTACACAGATCTCTATACTTACAAATATTAAGTTATAGTAAAAAAAACGGGTTGCACTCCGGAAGTGCCATCAGAAGTAAGGACTTGAATATTAACGTTGTGCATTTTTGATATTTTGGAATGGTTAGGGAATAATTTTGCACAAATTGCTGTAATTATCAGTACGAAAGAACTGTCATTCATGTGGTAGAATACAATATTCATAATTTGTTGCGCTATTGTACACAAAAATGACAATACGAACATACGCGCAAGCGCCCTGCGCCATACTACGAACTTTCGTCTTACTAAATTTCAGGTCACGTATCCTGACGCGAGTTTAGAAGTTTTTACCCAATCCAAAAAAAGTGCGCAACGCCGCTAAAGAAGTTTTCACTTCAAAAATCTTTATGCTCGTGTCTCTATAAGTACGCAGAGGTTCAACCGGGGTAATCACGACTAGCCAAAGATACTACTGTGATAATCCCATAACGTAACAGTTGACAAACCTATAGCCAACTGGACATACATGAAATTGAAGAAAAATGTTTTCTTTTTGTTTTATGAACCCGGGATCTCATGAAGTCAAATCCAAAACCGGACGACCAGAAAACTTTGTATAAAGTTTGACCGCCGCGTTAGTCGAGGGCTAGCATACACGTCTAAATACCAACCAACTGCGAAGCTCGGGTTCAATTCCTGATGGGAGAAGTCAAGTGTATGATGAACCCAGGATCTACATTTCCAGGTCTCGTGTTTGTTAAATTGTTACTGATATTGAGGTATTTCTATGTATTAGCATCGTTAAAAAAGTAAAAAACCTGAATATCTATATAAGCGATCTATCGTGATTGAGTCCTGTTCGTTGAAATGTCACAAGTGTAGACAGAGTTTTATTAACATGTTGTCACTTTCTTTGCTGTGACGCGTGAAACGTCTAGTCCTAACTCATAAGTAACAATAACTAAAAAGTAGGGTTAATTTAGTTTACGTGTTGTAATAATCTTAACTCTAATATTGTGCGAGATTCAGATATGGGAAGTCACGTACAGAAAACAGAGGGGAAAAGTAATCTTATTGAAAAACGGTCCGGCGTGTTTACCTAAATAATATTTTGTTATATTCTGAGCATCACGAGTTTAGGTAATATATTTTATCTCAATTTCTTATATTGTGACACGTAGGTATAGGATTTTTTTGACATTTACTCTACTTTGAAAACAATTTTTAAAATTATTTTTGTTATTCGAAAGAATTCGAAGTGATCCTACTGTCAGTAAGTGTGTATTTGAAGCTGGAACTCAAGAAAAGTTGAGGAAAATACTTAGTTTCGTGTATGGAAATGACTTATTTGTTGAAATCAAAGTTGAAGGTCATAGAAAGCAGAACAGTCATTCCCAAAAAAAGATCCACTGTTGGTACAGTGTTGTGCAGCTGTCATGTGTCAACTGTCTGTTTATTATTGGCCAAGTAATCAAAACTGGGAATATACCCGCTATACTGTCGTTGTTCTAGTCGGCTAATAATAATATGTAACCTTAAATTCGACGTTTCCTCACTTGTTGGGTATCTAAGCCAAGTGTTACCCGTATTGGTCCGGGCTCCTTTACAGAATAGACCATCTGCCTTCCTGCCAGGCAGCTCGTAAAAGGCAAGCATAGGCTTACCGTCACTAACACCGTGACATCTGACTAGGTGGTAGAGTTACGCAGCGACTCACCCGGATTGGTACCACAACCTTATCTATTCCTGCCGCCATAACGTCATGACATGTTCCGATTTGGAGGGTAAGGTAGCCGGTAAACTTACTTTTGCTCGAGGCCTAACATCCCGCCCTCAGGTTGGCAATTGCCATGAATTTCTTACCATCAGGTCTTGGTTCTTACCATCAAATCCGTCTGCTTGTTTGCCTTCCAATATCATCAAAAAAAAGTATATACCAGGTCATTCAATTACTAAGTGTGAATGACGCTGTAGAAAGTGAAATAAGTTGGCTTAAATGTAAAAAGCCGACTAGGTACTGTATGAAAAGCTGTTTAGTAGCTACAAACCTTCTACTGTCAACGCCATCACCGTACGATTGGACCCCAGAAGCGATTAAACAAAAAAAATGTAAGCGTTAAAACATACGTACATACGTTGAATAATGACGTGAAATGGTAATAAATATCTTTTATTTTTTTATTGTATACAAACAGTCAAAACAAGGTGAATTTGTAAAATTAGAAAAAAATTAGCTTATCTCTAATAGACATTTCTTTCAGCAAACTCAAAATAAAGATAATGCACAAAAGATACGTAGAAAATACCGTGTTACTATATGTGAACTTATTAAACAAAACAAAAATTAAATACGAATTATGACTAAAATGCTACGATACTAATTAAATACATACTAAAACGCACCATCACTGTCTTCTTAAAAACTACCAGTGTTTGAATGCTCCGAATATCATAAGGCAATGAATCCCAAACTTTCACATAGTTAAATGGAAAAGAATGGTTTTGCGACTAAGCCTAACGTAAGGAACTTTCGAAATTCCACATACGTGTGGACGACAATCTTATATCATAGGTACAACGAGAAGGCTGAAAAGGACTAAGACATATGAACCAGTGTAGTGTTGTGTAGATTCACATTCAAAAACAAGTGACAGTGTTTTAAGTTCAAGATACTAATGGAACTTAAGATTAGAGACGCTAAGAAAAAGCTGATGGACTTATACTTAGAGACTGTTGCTTAGAAGATTAAGAGAAATAAGAATTACTCATTAATCTATAGACCAGATTGTAATGTCGAAGCAGATGCACAGTTGAGCTTCTTATGGGGAAAAAATGTGGACGACAATCTGAGTTAAAAAGGTGTAAAAATATAAAAACGCTCGTAAAGAAGGAGTTGGATGGGACTTTGAAAAGGAAACAGAGACAATGAAGGTTTCTGCGCTAACTATAATGAAGCCACTTGAGCCGCTCACTAAATATGGAAATATGATCAAATTTCTTGAGATAGAAAATAAAACGAGTTTCCACACTACTACTTTAATCCTAATAATATTATAAATGCGAAAGTTTGTACGTTTGTTTGTTACTCCTTCGCGCAAAAACTGCGGAACCGATTTCTTGAAATTTGGCACACACATAGAAGGTAACTTGGATTAACACATAGGATAGATTTCATCCCATAAAATGCTCCAGAGAGACCATTAACCACGCCAGCAACGCCGCAGGCAACAGATAGTAGACTTTATAAAAGAAAATTACGTAATAGAAAATGCAATCTGAAACCAAAAAAGCAAAAGGTATTGAGTTGCCCATCGAGGAGTCGAACTTGGGAACTCATGTAGTCAACGATAATAAATTGACAATAAACCAAGAATAAATAACCTTGCACTACTAAGTCGATATTCAAAAACAGTATCAAAATTAATTATGAAGATAAAGCGAAAATTCCCCTTTCGTATAATGTAACAGAATATTGATGCAATATTGTTAATATTCAAACTCAGAGTAACTGTACCGGCGAATTAATTCTATTCACCAATTAATTCTACCAGGTCACTTCCTGTTTGCTATTGGTGGACGCATCTCTGTTCTATTTCAAAATATCTACATAAAAATCGAAAAAGAGTTTTGTCTGTATATTGATAATATTTTGAATAATTGAATTGCAGTAAAATTTCGAAAACCAACTTCAAAGATTAACGTCTAATTATAAACAATAAATATGCATTGCCAAATATGTCCCAAAACCACTGAGTGGATTTTGTTTAAATTTGTACGAAGCTACCTCTGAATTATGACCCATGTAGATATCGAAAAAAGAATAAATGAATAGATATATTTAAAACTGACAGAGCAAACGTAACAAACATATAAAATAGAGAAAAATGAATTTGATAACCTGTTATATTTTGAAGTTTTTCCCCCGTGTTGGTCCGGGCTCCTTTGCAGAATAGACCATCTGCCTTCCTGCCAGTCAGCTCGTAAAAGGCATGCATAGGCTTACCATCACTAACACCGTGACATCTGACTAGGTGATAGAGTTTCGCAGTAACTCACCCGGTTTGCACCACCGCCTTACCTATTCCTGCCGCCATAACGTCATGACGTGTTCCAGTTTGGAGGGTAAGGTAGCTGGTAAACTTAATTTTGCTCGAGGCCTAACATCCCGGCCTCAGGTTGGCGACGCACCATTACCACCTTTGATGTCTCTAGGCGGCTTGAATTTCTTACCATCGGGAAATCCGTCTACTTGTTTGCCTTCCAATATCATAAAAAAAGGTCTCTCTCTTCTTCTATTTAATAGTTGGTTAAAAATAATCGAGACAGTTGTATGTAATGTAATTTAAACCATACCTATTGAAAAACACTTTAACTTATCTTTGAGTGCGCTACGGAAAATCAGTGGTGTAACGCTCGCTGATCGTATTCGCAATAGTGATATCCGAGAAAGAGTGGAATCGCAAGAAAGTGTAGCTGTCAAAATGAGAAAGGGTATGATAGATGTAAGATTGACAAAGTAGATATACAACGCGAATGTGGATGAACCTAGGTGCCCAGGGACACCAAGGTTAACATTCCACGATCAGATCGCTCGGATATTACCTGAAGGCTGAGGCAAAAGTCTCCGAATCCCGCTTGTTTGTATGAAAAGGGTAATGAATGTGAAGGAAGCCAGACAGGTTTATCAGGATCGTGAAGTTTGGCACTCGATACTCTCTGCCTATCACGTAAGGGACTTGACGTGAACATGTGTCTTTGAACCTAAATAATATTTAAATTTGCTTTAGAATTTTTGGCTATGATAAAAATTGTATACATTTAAAAATCAATCAACAAGTACTGGAACCTTACACATACGTCGTTTTTTCTTTTTTGTTTTACGTTAATTCTATACAAAACAGTATTGTTTTAATTACTTTAAGTGTTATAAAAACATTTTGTAGTATTAATAAATCTATCTATCTGCATAGTTAAAACCATGGCTGTTTAAATAATTGCTTCATAAGTAGTTTGAAACTTCTCTTAATTAAATACTAGCTGGCAACAGCCGTTTTGCCAGCGTGGTTTCACAGGAACATTAACCCGGAATAAAAACTATCTTATGGGTTAATCGAAGTTACCTTCTATATGTGCACTAAATGTCATGAAATTTGGTTCAGCAGTTTTTGCATGAAGAAGTAACAAAAAAACAGACAAAATTTCGCATCTATAATATTAATAGGATAAATAAATAAATAATAAATTAAAGTAAACTATTAGTTTAATTTTCATTTATTTTTAACATTTGACAGAAAGAGATTCAACCTGAATTCCAACAAATATGTCATTTCAAATAACGATTGAAAGCTAAATTTATAAAAGAAGAAGAAGTAGTCATTAAAATAAATCCAGTAACGATGTTTTGGCTTAAAAGAATAAAAAAAAGGCTTATTATTTGTTGAAACCGCGGGCGAACACCAGTTTAAATATTATGAATGCAACAAAGCACTGGACTAATTGTTCAATTGTAGCAATTATCTACATAAAACAAAATTATCGTAACCGCCATTTTAACTGACAAATGACAATGTAAAATCATTATGCTGGTCACACACGAATAGTTAAAATACAAATTTGCAATACATTATACATATTAATGAAATCAGTACAGCCGTATTTCAAGTTTCCTTAGCCGAAGTGCAGAAACCGGAACCCTTAATAGATTCGATATGTCCGCATATTACAGCTATTTTATTGACGAACTTCGAAAAAAGGAGGAGGTTACATTTTCGACTTAAATTTTTTTTAAATATTATGGTAATCGATTCTTCTATAATTTCTAAACAGATTTATAAGGTTATTATTGTGTTTAAAAGAGTGCAAGGATAATCGAGGTAATTTAAAGTAAAATTTGAGTACGAATTTTTTCGTTTAGGGGCTATGATGCCACAGGCAAAGAGATAGACAAACAGACAGACGGTTAGCAATATAAACAGCCAGAGACATAGATAAATACACACACAGTCATACATCCACCCCCCCCACACACACACACACACAAGCACAAACACACATACATCAGACTAATGACATCCCTGTTTTAACATAGGACGTAAATTAGATGCCAATTGAAAAAAATAAAGTAATCAAGTTCATACATAATTTTTTTTTGTTCTGTAAATATCTCTTGTTTTATAAAAAAAAAATGAAGTAAAACAAAACCTGTTGAGAGAATCTTGGAATTCTTTTTTATTTATCGTCCTGTGACAAAAAATATACATTATTTATCCCGTGTTGGTCCGGATTACTTTGCAGAGTAGAC